>OU896711.1:37023803-37074582 GCA_918026855.4 Phaedon cochleariae
AGACCGGACCTGGAATTAGACTTCATCTTATTATGTCAATCGTCACATCTGTGGACAAAGAGCATGTCCATCAAATATCACAAAAATGTTTAGGGTGGTTCATAAGTTATGATTAATTGAAGAAAATTAGAAAATTGATAAATCACCCAGTATCTCAGCTACGAAGAATGATAGACTCAGGAAATATATATTATTCAGAAGCACCTCGGTGTCCCCCGTCTACCCTTACTCCATGCACGTTTCCCAATATATCACCCTGTACAATGCTGGTGATTTCGAATATACGGAATTGAACGACATTTTGGAAAAATATCTGTTGCATTCGGTATGTACGTGAGGGGCAATCAGAAAGCTGACTTTTTGAAGACGAAATGTGAATAACTTGAAGTATTTCCAACTGTATACGATGTTGCTATGTATGATGGAACAACCTGTTCCAGTAAAACCTACCAGCAAACTATATCGTTCTGCCCAACCACGCAAATGGAAAATTCAAGTGTGCTCAGCGGAACGTTGATCAACTGTACTCGTGGTTTATAAATGTTATATAACCTAAATGAAGATGTATTGTTTGGCTCAATAAACATTATAATACGGATTGGAGTTTTATTGAAATACCTTGTATAAGTTCATTCAAAATGAACGGAGCTGCTAATGTCAAACCAAGTTACATGAACATTTTATTAATTTCATTCTGTATTCCTGTTGTGGGGGCTCCTGTAGTTTGCCAGTCGGTATCCTCTTCAGATCCACCGGAAAACATCAACTCGAGTTTGAAGAAGGAATTATTCGTCTCTGGTATCTCTTTGTCGAATACTGGTAGACATTTATTGTTCACAAACTTATTTCCGCATCGCTGTCCACGATGATCGATTGCAATCTCCTTTCGAGTCATTGAAACATTCTGCCATGTTCTTGACATCGTTGGGAACATTTGTATACAATACGTTATTCAAAATGGCTGTCAGAACTATGAATGCCACCCGTGACATTTCGAGGCTGGATGTGTCGTCTCTGCTCAACAGTCACCTCTACTGCTGGATCTCTTCTACAGCTGCTGAAAACTTAACCCCACAAACTCAGATTTTCCAATTGAATCAACGCTCTGGTTTTGTCTTCTTACCATGTTACGTCTTTGTTCAGCTGTCCAACCCGCTCCCGCTTCTGGACTCGTCTAAGGACATCGTAACACTGATTCAAAGGTCAAGTCTGAATAGTGGAATTGGTGGCTGCGCATGCGCACATATCTTACAGCGGATTCCAGCTATTGGGCAGATTCGGCAAACGTTCCTTGAGACACATCCAGTATCTATTCATGTTTAAATGGCTCGTGACCACAACAAACAAGTTTGAACATGTCTGTTGAATAACTCATCGGCCACCTGCGTCAGAACAATGGACCCATTGTTCTCACACAGATGAGGATGATGCAATCGGATGAGGTTGTTACGTAATCGAACACCCGCAAACGAAGGCGGCATTGTTTTACGAAGTCGAGATAAGGATGACTCATCGGCCACCTGCAAACATATCATGCATATCGAGGACCTTGAAACAAAGTGCTGCCAATTGTAGTAATACCAACCTGAATCTGGTGAGAAACAAAAAGTCACAAGATTGTGACGTCATCCACCACCTTTCAAAGAGAAGATGAATGGATATGTCCTTGAACACGCCCATAAGGTCTAGAGTCCAGAGTCCAGAAGGCTAGGTTCAGAGTATTGAGTCCCACGTGTCATATGCTATCTGTCACTCTTTGTGTTCCATGCCATCTGTCACCTCTCAGTTGTCACTTGCCATCTGTCATTCCTTGTGTTTCATGCTCCATGCCATCTGTCACGTGTCATCTGTCACGTGTCATCTGTCACGTGTCATCTGTCACGTGCCACTTTCGGCGGTGGCCATCTTGTGACGTCTTATCCGGAGGTGGGCGTCTTGTGACTTCCGGCGGTGGCCATCTTGTGACGTCACTTCCGGCGGCGATTTTGGCCTGATGGTAACGTAGGTACACGACCCACACTTATCTAAAACATAAATATCTATGAGCATGATAATGAACAGAAAAGAAAAACACTATTACAACCAATGGTTGAGTTACTTTGATATGAGCCTATACAGAGCTATTTTGATGTGACCAGAACTCGAAAAAAATATATATACTGAGCGTTAATTATTGAAACATCTACACATATAATTAATAGTTAAAGTTAGGCTAGTTCTAGAGACTGAGCAAGGAACACTGATATTTAAGAGAGACAACAAAGTTGATGAATCTATTTCATTGTGGATAGATTTCTGGATGAAGGAGATAACAGCAATTTCACGAAGTTTTTTTCAAAAAGACAATGAAAATTGAAATAAATAAATTTTTAAAATTCACGTTGAATGTTCTCAGGTTCGTCAATATACTTATAATGATAGGGAAATGCCTTAGCTGCTTCGTACACAGCATGATTCATACGTTAGATATCTGCATTCTGTCCAGATCTCAGGGGCTTATTATTATTATCATCATCACTTTTATTATAACTATTATTATCATTACCTCCATCTACTGTCCGTAACATATTTTGATCATTCGGAATGGGGGTTCGTTCTTCAAGGTATAGATCATTTTCACCATCCGTGTACATATTGAGATCTGTTGAAAAACATGAAATTACCAGAAAATACCATCAACTGTATTATAATAGTTGCAGTGAGACCACTGTTCTGATTATTTCAATAGTTTTATGTGATGTCCTATATCGTTTTTTAATAATATATTTGAAATAATTATGATTTTTACGATAACTGACCTTGTGCTGGTTGCAAAATTCTTGTTAGTCTTCCTTCTAAATGAGTCATCCTTCCCAAGAATAAACTTGTTATTCTCAGTCTCCAAAACAGTTTGCGCCCTGCTTATAGATCTTTCGATTTGAAGGTAAGTAGGACGGCTCTGTTTGGGGAGCACAATACCGCTCTCTAACCTCCTTTGGTCGCAACTTTTCGAGTGCTCCATGATCTGGATCATTTCGATAAAAAGCCAAATATTGGGATGAGGATTGGGAAATGATTCCACAGCATTGTTCGTGCGCTGTGGCAGGCGATATACCGAGATGTTCCTAGCTAACCAGTTCTCCCTGAAGTACTGAAGGAACTCTCTTGTTCCTGGAACCTCCTCTTCCACTAAAATGTTCATCCCAGCTTCCACTTGATTTTCCGGTAGAAGGGGGAGAACCATAGCCATCTTCACTATTTTTTTCTGCCGATCATTGCTATTTCTTCCCTACAACATTCGATGGTTGTGTATTTCTTATTTCTTCTTCAGGGTGTCTCAGGTTAGGTCGTCTAACTTTGACAATCGATAGCAGAAATGAAAATATCATAATAGTTATTTAACCAACTAGTGTATTAATGAGGACGATTAATGATCGAGATATTTTAACGTGCGAGCGAAGCGAGTGCGTTAATGTTCGAGATCATTAATCGCCTTTTAATATACAAGTTGGTTACAAAATTTTTCCGTCGACTATGTTTCTCATTTCTCCTGCAATGAAGAAAACTTGGTTCGCGAATTCATCATCCATCCGGAAACTGCTAAGAATCACCCAGTAGCCTTGTTACTGACATTAGTGTCATTTGACATTTGTCGAAATGATCAACATAGGAAATAAATTCCTTCTGTTAGAAAACAGGGATTAATATCGTGTCAGAAACTTGGAAAGGCGAACCCGTTAACGGAAAATCGTCGATGAAATCCATATTTTCGATTTAAATGCAGATTCCGCTAGTTATAGCATAAACAATGAATGCACGCGGTGTATGTTTGGTTGCCTATAAAACAATCGTGCATTTATAGACAAATCGTCCATTAATAGGGGTCATTAATGAACGATTTCATATACATTAAACTTAGTCGTTAATACGAGGTCGACGGAAAACGTATTTTTTTGTTTTGTCGTGGAGACACTTGATTTCATTCTATGGGGTGTTCGCATAAATTTTGTGTTCTTATTTTTATCTCTGTTGAAACAAAACCTAGCAATATTGGATTCGATAAGCACTTCTCTATCTGTTATATGAACAGTCTTTATCAATAGGTGGCCAGGTAGCCGTGCGGACAGAGTGTCTATATTCTAATTCGCATTCGCTTGCCGGTCGTGGGTTCGATCCCCGTCGACTGCAGAAATTTTTCTGATGGCCCAAGAAAGTGTTTGGGATCACACGTTAAAAGGTAAGGCCCCCGTCATTCCTTGCTCGCACAAGACTTTCGAAGACTTTTGAGGGTTGCTCGTAAGGGGGCAACCGAATGACGGATAGAACAAATTTTAGAACAAATTTTAGAAATTTTTTTAGAGGGGACTTAGCTACACTGGGTGTTATTTTTTCTATATCAACTGATATGGAATCCTACAGATTCTCTCCATAGGGACACTGATGGTGAATTATAGCGAATGAAAAATTACCCCTATTCATTCACCTAGCTATCTGTGTTGTGCGAATATCCAGAATCATAAAAATTGACGGATCGCGTGAGATTGAGTGGACTGTATTTCGTGGTGAGAAATGGGAAAATGAAGACGAGAGAGTTTGATGTTCTTACCTCAGGCTTAGACGACTTATGAACGAAACCGCTACGCTAGAAGCTGCTGATGTAATCCAGCGATGAGTCTGCAGCCGGCCGGCCCGAAGATGTTACACAACTGTGCCACAGGTTGTTCAAATATTGAAGTCTTTCACTATAACATGGAAATTGATTCCACACTAGTAACCGATCACTCGATCACTTTTAGTAACGGATGAGAATAATGAGAATAATGCGGCGAACCCGCACTGAGAAATCGCGTGATTGTACCAAATATGGCGATGCAAGTGGTGACACTTGGAGATAGTCTATTAATGCCCAAAAAACCTGGTCTTGAGCTATCTGTCCTTTTTCTTCACCTCATGGAAGGTGTCGCCGTAGTAAGCGGCGCAAACATTGAACTCTCGTATGCGCGAAAATAATGATATACTGGGTGATTATTATTTAAAGTTACTTATGTTAGTTTATATAAAATATTGAAACGTAAAAATACAATAATGATGAAAAAAAAAAAGAAAATTAAAATACTATAGTTATAGGGACAGAACAATCTGCGCTTCATTTGTTTTGATATGCTTCTTAGTTTCCTTGTTATTTGAAATAATGTTATACTATGCATAACAATTTTTTAACCTGAACGTTTATCTTACATCAAATTATCATTCGAATTGAATATTAGATGTTTCACAGACACGAAAGATATTGAAACAAATGAAAAACACATGGTGAGGTGAAGAAATAATAATGATTTTTCATTAGGTTATTCAATCCACTACACTGGAATCCCAATAAAAATATCTGATGAGTTCCATATGTAAAAAGGTCAAAACAAAATAACACTCAGTGTATTTTATTGATAAGAACTGTTTATATTGCCGATAGAAAAGTGCTCACCGAATTTCAGATAGCTATGTTTCGACTGAGATAAAAAATAAAATTCAAAAATGTCTGCGGAGTTTAACACCCCGTTTAATGAAAACAAGTATCTCCATGACAAAACAAAAAAAATACGTATCTGATATTTTGGTTTTTGCTATCGATTCCAGAAGTTAGACGAGTTAAATCTGAGGCACCCTGTATATCAAGCACAGAAATTCGAAGATATTCTGCAAGCGTAATTTACTAATGAGTACAGTGAGATATCTCTCTTTTCGACGACTTGTGAACATTTTGAGTTTTCAATTATCCATTTATTCAAACCTGTAACCCAGGTTGCCTGGATTTGTTGAAGACAGCCTGGCAGTAGTTAAACCAGCATCCAATCAATGAGGCTTCCGGCCAGATATTTCGAATGGCTGCCCTCAGAGCAGCTTCATAATCCGCCATTATAGATGATGGTTGGAAATTAGGAGGAAGGATGTCTTTGAAATATTGTAATAGTGTTTCATACGCCACTCGTGCCTTTCTCTGCATTAGGTAGTACATGAGTGGGAATACCTGAAGAAAAAAATAGGTAGTCAAGTGATGTTTGTAGACGTAGAATTGCTGGTGACTTTACTGTATTATGCAAATATAAATGGATTATTAATAATTGCATAGCTTCTCTCTTACGAGGAATCACTTAAATGGTTGCATCTATTTGTAAATTAGCAGTGCTGCTTGGCTGCTCCCTCAATATTCCTTACACAGTAGGAGAAATGAAATTAGCAGTTTCTACTTGATCATTAGATCTAATGACCGTATGGAAAAATCGATTATCTTCCCCGATTGTTTTTCCATAACGTGCGTTCCATCTGGAAATGATTGAAATAGAATTCTTGAAAATTATATCAACCTGAGCAATGACAAACTTAGGTGGGGTTTTGAATGGAATGCATCAATTCCGGGAACATTCCAGTTACCGGAGGTGTCTCCTTCTTCCACGCTCGATACAGGAGGTTCCTATTTTTCTCAAAGGAACCAACGAATTTCACAACATCCTTATACCTTCTCTGTTGGTCTTGGAATATTTCCTGTAAGGAAGTTTTCTCGGATGCCGCCCTTCTTCGCAATTCCTGAAGAAATTTCAGTAATCCAACGTCTATTATATTGACAGTATGATGATGGTCAACGCTCAGATTTATGATAAATCCTCTCTCTGTGATGCGAGCGGAACTCCCCTCGACCAAGCATCCATAATAGTGCAAATCATTCCTTGAACTTTTTTTTATACAGGTAATCATTACCATCCAAATATAAATAGTGGCCGCTGTGAAAGGCTTCTATTCTTTCCATCCTGTGAATTGAAACATCATTTTAATCGAATATAACGGTTACATCGATACCCCTCAATGTACAAGGTGTCTCAAATAGCTTGATTTCGACAGTTTCTCCTCTTCCCACAACAGCTTAAAAAAAACGACCATTAAGTCTACAGCTCAACTTTTGTAAAACCCCGATTGGTGAAAACCTCATTTCAATATCTCAAGCCGTTTCCGAGATATGTCATAACTTTTATGTATCTAGATATTTCATCAAACGATGAAAAAATTCAATATGCACTTTTTGACGTTCAATATCAAAGCCACCTTCAACTTTTGTATTTCAAATGGAAATCATAGTTTGCTGAGACATCAGGAAATAAGAAAATTATATATGACAAAATATATCGAGTCATCCTAGTTGTCAATATATCATAATTATGTGTCGTTAAAAATGATCGACTGATTTTGGTGATACATCAACACAGTTAGCCATGAAAAGCAAGAATTCTGTCGTTTTGTCCATTCTTTTGTCGTCTCATTATTTGAAGCCACACTAACCCAAATTGTCTTTCAATAACTAATCATAAAGAAGACATTTTAATAACATTAATTTTTCTTCAATATAATATCAAGTTCCTTTTCATATCTGAAGTCAGTTAAACGCTGATTGACATAAATGTTGCGCACAATATTCAGTGATGTAAGTATTGATACAGTTATTCTTTTGTAGAATCTTTTGGATTCTCTAAATCTAAATTCTAAAACTGCTCAAATCACTTCTGCCTCCATCTCATCTCTACTTCAAAAGCATATTGTCTAGATCTATGCTTGACAACTGATCTATAATTCATCGATTTCAGTTTGAGTATTTATCTTATTTATTGTCGAAAACCACTGAATTCGTTGTCATTATAAATGGAATCCATCAGATTTCAATTGAAAAATGTTGCTCATTAGCGAAGTTACAACAACTTCAATTTTGGAATCAAAGTATTCGATTATATTTTGCAATATTTCACTATAGCAAATTCCGGACTGATCAACTTATCCTTTTCATGTCTCATCTTCTTCTGTTTCGCCTTACTAACCAATCTTCCATGAGCTAACTCAATTCGATTTACCCCTTCGATAAGTGGTACCAGGTCAGGACTGGGCAAATTAGAAATGATTGCATCATCATACATTTTTCCGAAATGTAGACTCATTGGAGTGTATCCCGTGCTATCATACGTTATTCAACCAGTGTTCAATTTTTTTGATCATATGCGCCCGCGTATGTTGGGAATGACCAAAAGTTCGCAAAAGACGTCCTATTTCTCGATTCATTCTTCCAGTAAAATTCCCTTGGGGAGAATACACCGACGTGTGGGCAACACGTATGCCTAATTCCTACAAACCTTTCACCCACATACGCCCCGTAAACTGACTACCATTATCTGTTCGCAGTGCCCTTGGCGTATTACCAACAAACTCAACATACTGATGTAGACACCTCAAAATTGCTTTACCTGAACCTTTTTTCGAAGGATAAAATTTCACTTATTTCAAGAATGAATCAATATAAACCAACAAATACGTCATCCCTGCTTGCGCTTTCGGTAACGGCCCCATTAAATCCCCAAAAACAATTTCGTTGATATTGTTAGGAACTACATTTCCCATAGATCCCTGCGTATGTTTTGACACCTTCGTCTTTGGGCATAAATCACATGATGCCACATACATCCGAAATTTCTTACGCATTTTTGGAAAAAGATAGTGTCTACTCAAACCCATATACACTTTTTTGGCCCCAAAATGTTCATTTTCAGAATGTTCCCGTTTTATAAGATCGAATATTATACTACTAGGTACAATAAATTTCGCCCCCGGATTATTCTGGGATCCTTCTCGGAACAAAATGTCCTCCGTTGAGCAATGTCTTGACTTTTTAACATCAGTCTAACGGAAGAACATGATTCATCCCCCTCTTGCAATTCTACAATATTTTTAAATGATTTCTTCAAATGTTTAAATGTCTCAGATCTGGAAATACTACAAACTTCATCATTCTCCGGCATATCTTCCAAAACCGGTTCACTCACATACCTAGTCAGCGCATCTGCTATTTCATTTTCTGAACCCATCAGGTACTTCAATTTTGCTTGATATTCCTAAATATACAGGGTCCAACGAGTCAATCGGAAATTGAGTAGTGTGCAAGCTTTCAAATGGGTTAATGCCTCATGATCTCTAGAAACGGTTAACTCCCTCCCTCAAACAAATACTCTCCATTTCCGAAGGGCATGCACTACAGAGAGAGCTCCTTTCTCGGTCAATGTGTATCTTAGTTCTGGACCACGCAAAGTGCGACTAGAATAAGTCACAATATTTTTGTCATCCCCCTCATTGAACTGATGAAGACATGCACCCACGGGATAGTCTGAGGCATCTGTCTCTATAAAAAATTCCTCATTTGAATTTGGATGTTTCAACAAAGATACACTGAGAAAACATTGTTTTAGTTCCTCGAAAACATTCGTTCCTAGTTCGGTCCACCTCCAAGGTACGTCCTTTTTCAATAATCGGAAAAGCAGTACTGTTTTCTCTGAAAACTTCTCACATGTGTTAATATATAGTTAGTCATTGATTATAATAATTTGTTCCAAATACGGACCTGTCCTCTCGTTTTCCAATTAGGTTGGGATCCAAAAATTTGGGGAGTAAGAAATAGTTGATGATTTCATGGTGTGAAAATGGAAAAGTACCATTTGGGGACGACAATTTTTTTTTTCCAATTTTGTGCCACCTCATTATCGAAACATCTAGAATTGACTCAAGTTAATAGGTATAAAAGTTGTATGCAGAAACATACAATTCATTCAGCCTGACTCATTATTTCCTGCTCTCTTCAAATTTGTGAATGAAAGTCCAGAATATTGATATACAGGGTGTTGTTTCGACTCGAAACCTACTGATTATTTTTTTAAGGAAGGACCTGGAATGAGACTGCATCTTATTATGTCAATCGTCACATCTGTGGACAAAGAACATGTCCACCAAATATTGTCACGATCCTGGTCTTCCTGATGGGATAAGGCCACTGGATCATCTTTGAGGGTAGCTCAGATAGGGTAGATCACATCAACTCAGACACTAATAGTTTAAGAGGTATGAGAAGTAGTAAAAACCATGTTAAAACCACAAATACATTTATTACATCATTGATATAAAAGAGGAATCATCCAAATGCGATACAAAACAATTAAGTGGTACTTACAATATAAATAGGGCATTTCGGAGAGGGTTGTCTGGTAGGATGCACAAAGACCTAACTAACTCGTTAACGCGACGACCGACTGTGCGAACCCCTAGATTCCACGACCGACGGCAACTACCCGCTAATCAAGTATCCACTATCAGTTATCAACTATCAACTGTCTCTTCAATAATCATAATCTGTATTTATCTGAATTCTCAAGAACTATTATTGTTTAGGTTATTCTCGGTACGTTACTAATGGAGGTTACTCAGTCGTACAGGTTGTTAACGAGTCAATGTCAAAACGTGTTCGAAATGTTTATAAACTTTTCTGTTCAATGAGAAAAGCACGATTTATAATTTTATAGAAATATTGAATTATTAATGACTTTGATTATGATTTTGGAAAAATTACTCAATTGTGACATGACTCCCCTCTCCGGAAACGCTGGGCCCCAGTGTTTTAATCTACTACCTAAAACTATGGCAAAATCAGCATATTTACATAAATACTGGCAAAAGTCGACATGTCTACTCAAAAAAATGGGAAAAAATCGTCAAGAAAATACTAATAAATGAGAATCAACACTCGGCTAATGTTCACATATACACTTTTACTTAGTCTGGCACTGGCTATATTCAGTTTCGGCACTAACATCATTGTCTATCACTGTTCACGGGCTTCTGGCTGCTTCCGGGGCGATCTGCCAGCTGTGGGTCTTCGGGAGGTTTGAGAACATCATTGTTACCTTCATGGAATATCTTTTTTTTTTTTGGGCTTGAAAGATATTTTTTGGCCTCTGGGTACATTTTTAGATAGACGGGAGTAGAGTGCTAAATTCCGGACTGCTGGAGCGGGCTGCCGAAATGCTCGTGGATTACAAGTTGTTTGTAGTTGCACGATGTAGCTGGGAAACTACAAAAACTGGCATCATTATACCAATGAGGATGGTTTCTTGAAGGGCGTTGTGGCTATAGCGGATGCTAGTCTCCTTTTCCTTGAACTAAACGTCTGGTGGCATCATTGGAAACGGTGGAACAACTTTAACTTGGTTGATAAAAAATTACGATGAAGGTTTTTGGTCCTATCGTTTGAATTTTTTATCGGTTTTCTTCTTTCTTGTGTGAAGTGTTATTGTTTTCAATAACATGCCTGTGGTCAGCAAACTTTCGGTTCACGTACGCCGGGTGTTGGATGGCGAACTTGATCTTGTTTACGAAGTGCGGTGTTTGACTTGTAGATACTCGAAGCTCACCGGGTTACTGTAGAGGTGTCGAATTTTCAAACTAAATGGGCATTAGTTTGTTGGCAGTCTCGTTTCCCTTACAGTTTTATGGCAACCATTCCTTGAATGCCGAAATTCTGGGATTCTTCCACTCCACGTCATTGTGCTACCCTTGTGAGGCGCTGATGGGGTTGATTGGGTTTGAACAGTGATTTTTTCCTTAGGGATGCTTTGCCAGTGCCTTAGTGTATTGCTGGTGTGATCTCGGTGGACATGCAAAGGTAATAAATATCTAATTATCGAGTTATGATTTGAATTGAATAAGAGAAATTGCCCTGTTATTTACTTTCGTTACATAAACAATATTCTATATGGAATTTGATGTTTCCCGTTGTTTTGTAATTCGTTTCAATAAACAAAATAAAATGTTTACCATTCCAATACCTACCTAATGCTGGTATCCAACAATAACATATAGCTAACTTACTGACTATTGGGATTTGTTTTTGTACATTCGATTCTCTTAAAATAGATTAATTAGGTACCTACGGTTTTCATTTATATTGAACTAATAATTGTTATTGTTACATCTCTATTCTATTTATTTTACTTTGGTGATGGTCATCATTAACATTTCTTCTCTCTAACATATAATATACTTTGGCTAATTATAATTTAATATCACGATTACACGTTTTGATTTTTCAAGGGAAATGATATTTGATGATTCTTACATTTTGTATGCTTATACGGGGTATTTTTGCCAAGTTCGGCTTGGTAATCCTTGATCATTCTTTTTATTTTATTTTTTTTTTCTCTATGGCTCAATCATTCTCATACTTTCATAATTGTATATATATATATATATATATATATATATATATATATATGTACCTTCGAAAAATCTCTTGATGAGTCATTAATTCGACATTATTTTCAATAATGTATCTGATGAAAAACAACTACTTTCCCGGCTATGTGCCGACGACGAATATTGAATGATATTCATCAGATATAGGAATAAATGTAATACAAATTTGAAGGTTTGCGAATTCCTATTTGAATACCTAACAGAAAAGTTAGTTACTTGAATAATATGTTTCAGGTTATTAAATTGATTTCTCAGAATTTCAAACATGAATCTGTGTGCTTCGTTATTTTGGCGTACCGCGCTGTTCTCAACCTTGAGTGTTAATTTTTCAAAATTATGAATTTTTGCCTCAATTGTTTTAAATGCTGTTGCTGACATAATTATGTTCGTATTCTTTGAATTTCGCAGAATTTTCAGAAATTTCAATCAATGATTTAGAGAGTCCTTTGTTCAGTTTGAAAACCTGATCGCGTAATTTTCCTTCGTCAACTGCCATTGCGTCGAACTTATGTTGTGTGGCTACCCCACAGCACCAAGACAATCCTTCTCCAAGAAAATCTAGAGCCCTTTTATTACGCGAGAGAGATTTCTCTAAATTACTAGAATTTCGTAAAAGATTAGCGCTCCAGGACCGCTCCAAGGATATAAACTCAGTTCGAAAATCTCTATCTAATTCACTTAGCTGGTTGAGGGCTGTACATTCTACATCCCCGTCATTGCATACACTAGAAGATTTACCAGCCAGGCTGTAGTCACCTTCAAACCAGTTTGCCTCATATACTAGAGGTATTGTTGCTTCGTAGGTCACGGTGGTTGGTAATGCCTTCCAAAAGGCACCTGCCGATACTTCCAAAGACTGCGGAAAGGCATGAGTAGAAACTGCTACAAGGATGGTAATCCTAAAAAAGTTATTAGCCAAGTATTTAAAGTGATAAACCTGAGATGGAGAGAGAGAGAGAGAGAGGGGGAAATATATACATCTACCTAATTTGTAAGATTTGTAAAAATACCTAAATTACAAATTACTTATTTCAAGCTAAAGTCTAATCTTCGTCGTCTTCCGGTACCTGAGCTGGTGGTGTCCAGGGATCATTATAGGGAAGTATCCTCCCTACGTGAATCACTTCCTTTTTACTCTGCCGGGTAGGGCCTTTCTGGATCTCGTAGTCCACTTCGCCGATTTTTCTCAGAATGTAGTAAGGTCCGTGCCATCTTAATAGTAGTTTTTCTGATTTGCCTACTATCCTTCTTGGAGTGAATACTTTCACCTTATCTCCTGGTGAAAATTCTAGGAGCCTATGTTTTGAGTCATACCTTTCCTTATCTTCTTTTTGCCTATTACCAATGTTTTGCACCGCTAAACTTCTCACCGCAAGAGCCTGTTCTCTAATTTTTTCTGCGTCCAACGAGGTTGTAGGTTCCATTAGACAGGCTTCGGTAGGGAGTACAGGTTCTCTTCCGTAAACTTACATAAACGGTGAGTATTTTGTACTGTCCTGCCTCGAAGTATTGTATGCCCATGTGACATGAGGCAGATATTCATCCCAGTCTGTTTGCTCAGTATTGGTGAATATTGACAACATATTAGCTAAGGTTTTATTCAATTTTTCAGTTAATCCATTACATGCCGGGTGGTAGGCCGTTGTGTATAGGTTTGACACTCCCATGCATTTCATTAATTCCTGGACTAAGCCTGAGCGAAAAGTTTGGCCTTGGTCGCTAAGCAAATTTCGGGGGGAACCATGTTTCGTAATTATTCTTTCCAGAATGAATTTAGCTACAGGGCCGGCTTGTCCTGACGGGAGGGCCGCTGTTTCTGCCCACCTTGTGGCGTAGTCTGTGGCTACCACGATAACTGTTTTGCCACTCCTGCTGCGTCTGAAAGGTCCTAATATGTCGATGCCTATCTTTTCGAACGGTAAACCTACCCTGATTGGCTGCAATAACCCTGCCGGTTTTCTGTGTTGTTCGCCTTTTCTAGCTTGGCAGTCTGGGCACCCTTTCACAAATTTTTCTACATCTTTTTGTAAAGTATTCCAGTAGTACCTACTTTTTATTCTGTGTAGGGTCTTAGCTATTCCCAGATGTGCTGATAGTGCATCGGAGTGGTGGGAGTGTAATATTTCGCTTATTAGTGATTTCGGTATTATCAGAAGATTATCCAGCCCTTCTGGGAGCGGGTTGATTTTGTACAAAACCCCGTTGATGAGTCTAAAATTTTTTGCCCTTTTTGCTGTTCCAATTTTCACTGTTGGGTCATTTGGGTTGTCCAATGCCCTAAAAAGTTCTGCCCATTCAGTATCTTTTCGTTGTTCTGCAGTAATATCAGATGGTATCACTAGGAACGTCGGGATATCGTGAATATCTTCCATGTCGAACTCCTCTGGCTTTCCCACTGGATTCCTGGATAAACAGTCAGCGTCATTATGTGTTGCCCCACTTTTGTGTACAATAATGTAATCGTATTCCGAGAGTTTCAATGCCCATCTCGCTAATCGCCCTGTAGGGTCTCTCAGGGATCGCATGTAGCATAACGCATGATGATCACTTACTATGCGAACTGGTTTTCCATATACTAAATGTCGCAGGTATCCTAAAGCCCATATGGCACTGAGGGCCTCCAGCTCAGTGATGGTGTAGTTTTGCTCGGCTTTTGACAAACTTCTACTTATGTATGCTATTGGGTGGGCCCTTTTTTCTTCATCTTCCTGAAGTAAGACTGCTCCTATCCCTATAGTGCTTGCATCAACTCGGAGTTCGCAGCCTTTGTTAGGGTTGTAATGCTGTAGTACAGGTGCTGTAGTAAATTTTTTTCTCAGTGTATCAAATGCTTCTTGTTGTTCAGTTCCCCAGAAAAATCCTTTATTTTTCTTAGTAGCCTCATGTAATGGACGTGCAATTTCAGCGAAGTTATTTATAAATTTTCTGTAGAAGTTGCAAAGTCCTACGAAGCTTTGTATGTGTTTCACTGATTTTGGGGTTGGGAAATTTTTGATAGCCCTTAGTTTTTCTTCATCCGGAGAAAGTCCATTAGCGCTGACAATATGTCCTGAAACCTTCACCTCTTTCTTCGCGTATATGCATTTACTTGGTTTGAGCGTAAGTCCTGCTGATCTCAGTCGTTGAAAAACCCTTTCGAGTTTCTGAATATGTTCATCCAAATCCTTTGAAAATATGATAATGTCATCCAGGTATATTAGGATATCCTTCCATTTCATGCCCTCGAACACCCTATCGGCCAATTCCTGAAAAGTTGCTGGGGCGTTACAAAGGCCAAAGCTCAGAACGTTAAATTCGTAAAGTCCGTGTCCCTGTGCGATAAATGCCGTGTAGGGCTTAGATTCTTCCTCAATCCTGACCTGCCAGTAACCACTGAACATGTCTAATGTAGTGAAATATTTGGCATCTCCAAGGTATGTGAGTATATCGTCAATATTAGGCAGGGGGTAGGTTGATTTTTTGGTCACACTATTTAGTTTCCTGTAATCTACACAGAACCTTATTTTGCCATCTTTTTTCTTGACAAGAACCACTGGGCTTGACCACGGGGAATGGCATGGACGAATTATATTGTTATCTAGCATATCCTGTATTTGTTCGTCAATAATTTCCCTTTCTTTCTGCGACACTTTATAGGGCCTATTTTTAATTGGTTTTGTGTCTCCCATTATTTCGATCTTGTGTTCTGTTAGGTTGGTTATGCCCATTTTTCTCGTGGATTTTGAGAATACGTCTGCGTATTCCACAAGCAATTCTGAAAGGCTTTCTTTGAATCCTGCATCCTCCAAGTGTGACAGATCATGATCACTTAGTAACACGTCTTCATCTTGACCTTCCTCGTTTTCTGTGTACAGAATTAGGGCTTCCTCAAAACCACTATCTTGATATTCCAGGAAACCGACCGTCGTACTTCTGAATATTTTTTCATTCATATTGCTGAGGTTCATTATCATGAGGGTAGCATCGTTTTTCTCTATAGAAAGGGGTGAACATATCAATCCATTATTCGACAGAAAAATTTCGTTTTGCGTGAATTTGAAGTTTTTTCATGATCATGATCACTTAGTAACACGTCTTCATCTTGACCTTCCTCGTTTTCTGTGTACAGAATTAGGGCTTCCTCAAAACCACTATCTTGATATTCCAGGAAACCGACCGTCGTACTTCTGAATATTTTTTCATTCATATTGCTGAGGTTCATTATCATGAGGGTAGCATCGTTTTTCTCTATAGAAAGGGGTGAACATATCAATCCATTATTCGACAGAAAAATTTCGTTTTGCGTGAATTTGAAGTTTTTTAAATCCGAAACATTTCTAGAAAGTTGAACTAACACTTTTGTTTTCGCCCAGGGTTTCAATTTGTGGTCGTCTTTCAGGATTACTTTGTCAGGTTTCTCAGGCACTTCGACTTCTGTTGGAATCTCTATCCATTCCTCTGTAGTGTTTCCTTCGGTCTGCTTTGCTTCTGTATTTGGGGTAAGAGTGGTTTGTTCCTCGATTATGTTGGAACATGGTTGTAGCATAAAGGTCCCAATGTTTTCGGGTTCTGTATCAAAAATTCCAAATACTTCGCTGATGGATTCATTATTTTTCAACGTGAATTTTGTGATCGCAGCTATCTCGCTATGGTATGCATTCTTGTAGTCAAATGTTTCGGGTATTCTGCGGTCCACTTCAGACGATAAGGCCAAATTAGGTGCTTGTTTATGTTGTTTCATCCCCCTAGTTATGATTTTCCCTTTAATTTCGAGGGTTATTTTTCGATTACGCAAATCAATGACACACATATGTTTATTCAAGAAGTCCATGCCAAGTAAAACAGGTACTGGAAGTTTGTCTATAACTATAACTCTACACGTTGTTTCCAGGTGCCCTATAGATATCCTGATTATTGCCTCTCCCATCGTTGGGACTTTCTGTCCTCCGGCTACGATTAAATTATTTCGGCAGGGTCTATAATATTTTATGAAGTCCTTTGAAACTATGCTATTTTGGGCGCCTGTATCTAAGACTGCGCTTACTGGTTTTTTGTTGATTTTCAGCCCTATCGTCAAAACTTCTTTAGCAGTCGTGTGTTTCATGCCTCCGCTGTTTGACAGGACGACGGCGGAGTTTAGTTGTGTCGTCCGTTCCCGTTTGGGTAACTGTCTGTCCTACATGTAATCGCCGTATGTCCTACCCTGTTGCATAATTGACACCGAGGCCTTCCATCGTGGTTACGTGAATTGAATGCTCTATTAGCTGAGGGTCCTAAGTGCGAAAAATTGCCGTTTGGGTTATAATTTCCATACCTTATTGGAGGTTTTCCCTGATAATCTGGACGCCTTTGTTGCCCTTGAAAATTACTTCTGTAGTTGCCTTGTCTGTATTGATTGGGATTTGGTTGTGATCTGTAATATCCTTGTTGATTTTGAGTATTTCCATTTCGATTTGACTGCCGAAAATTAGTTTGGTTCCTCTGGGGATGGTAATCGTTGTTCCTGAATCCTGATACTGGTGGTTCGTAATTAGGGGTTGGTTGATTTTGAGCGCATTGGCAAGGGTGAAGAGGGCCACAGCGATTTGTATTTGGGCTGGATACATCTTCTAATTTATTCACCATTTTGTTAAACTTTTCCCATGTCATCCCGTCTTCCAGAATAAGCCTATAGTTGGTATAGAATTCCTGATGTATACCGTTTTCAAAATATTTCCGGAAATTCTCCACATCAAAACCTGAATCGTACTCACCGTACAGAGTTTGTAGTTGGTAATAGTAGGTTTTTATTGATTCTCCGGGGGTTTGTTTCCTATCGAGGAGACGTTTTTCCATGGATCTTTTGAAGTCCTGACCTTCATATTCGCCCAGAAAGTCCTTTTTTATTTCAGGCCACGTTTTTTGGGAATTCTCAACAGCTTCTGTATACCTCGTATACCAAAGGTTTGCTGCATTTTCCAAAAAGGATCCGAAGTATGCGATTTTTAGTGAGTTATTCCATCCATTTGCTGCTGCTGTACGTTCGTAGCCTTTCATAAATGCCGATGCGTTATCAGAACAGGGGTTGAAAATCTGTGGGCTCAGAAAAGAGGGAGTAGCTGGGGTTCTCGGGGCTACGAGACTAGCATTCAGCGTGACGTTTTCCATATTTGTTTCAATTTTAGTGGTTGTCAAAGTAGTGCCTGAAATTATGCTGTCGGGATTCGAGTTAGGGATGGTAATTTTATCTATTGCCTCTTTGTCGTCTAATTCGATTTTCGGTATCTCACTGTCTCTGGGTTCCTGTATGTCTGCAGTCCCAATTTCACTGTCTTTCTCTGATAGATTACTGGGCTCGGTAGTGAAGTTTAGCTGGTTTTGCGGGCTGTGCGTAATAGGGCTTAAAGGTGGCGATCTTGACAGTTTCAATGACTTATTGAAAGGATTATTTTCGAATATGTCTGTGCTCCTGTGTGGGGGGTTGAACGGAATTTTTTCTAACGCAACTAATTTAGGTTTTGAAGATGTTTTTTGGTTAGGTTTCACCAGTCCTGATCGTAATTTGAAATTTAGAAGACTATCATCGGACATTCTTGGTGTCAGTAGGCATAATGACGAAGCGTAATGTGTACAAATTGTACGTAGAGATGTGTCACAGGATTATAACAACTATATTTGTAGCGACACTAAATCATTAAAAATTCCGAATATATGTTCGAATTCCCCTTTTATATTTGTTTGTATATCAATAATAGCTTACTTTATTTCTTAAATCACCTACCTTCTTTCTTCACTTTATACTAATCATTCTATAACTTCTATAAGAATTTATTACTGCAGAAATTGAAAAATATTGCTATACTCAGATATGGATTTCAAGATAACTGAACTATTATATTCTATCGAATTTTTGTTTTTTCTTTCTTCTGATAACCCTTTCTACTAGTGTCTTTCAACTTTGTTTTTCAATGAAATTGAGTCAGGTATAGTGAGTCCATTATGAAGAATGAGACTCAAGGAAAGAAGCCTAGGCGCCTCCACCATGTCACGATCCTGGTCTTCCTGATGGGATAAGGCCACTGGATCATCTTTGAGGGTAGCTCAGATAGGGTAGATCACATCAACTCAGACACTAATAGTTTAAGAGGTATGAGAAGTAGTAAAAACCATGTTAAAACCACAAATACATTTATTACATCATTGATATAAAAGAGGAATCATCCAAATGCGATGCAAAACAATTAAGTGGTACTTACAATATAAATAGGGCCATTTCGGAGAGGGTTGTCTGGTAGGATGCACAAAGACCTAACTAACTCGTTAACGCGACGACCGACTGTGCGAACCCCTAGATTCCACGACCGACGGCAACTACCCGCTAATCAAGTATCCACTATCAGTTATCAACTATCAACTGTCTCTTCAATAATCATAATCTGTATTTATCTGAATTCTCAAGAACTATTATTGTTTAGGTTATTCTCGGTACGTTACTAATGGAGGTTACTCAGTCGTACAGGTTGTTGAGAGTCAATGTCAAAACGTGTTCGAAATGTTTATAAACTTTTCTGTTCAATGAGAAAAGCACGATTTATAATTTTATAGAAATATTGAATTATTAATGACTTTGATTATGATTTTGGAAAAATTACTTAATTGTGACAATATCACAGGAATGTTTAGGGTGGTTCATAAGTTATGATTAATAGAAAAAAATCGGAAAATTGATAAATCACCCTGTATCTCAGCTACGAAGAATGATAGACTCATGAAATATATATTATTCAGAAGCACCTTGGTGTCTCCCGTCTACCCTTACTCTATGCGCATTTCCCAATAAATCACCCTGTATAATGCTGGTGATGTCGAATATACGGAATTGAACGACATTTTGGAAAAATATCTGTTGCATTCGGTTGAATGTATGTACGTGAGGGGCAATCAGAAAGCTGACTTTTTGAAGACGAAATGTGAATAACTCGAAGTATTTCCAACTGTATACGATGTTGCTTCGTATGATGGAAAAACCTGTTCCAGTAAAACCTACCAGCAAACTTTATCGTACTGTCCAACCACGCAAATGGAAAATTCAAGTGTGCTCAGCGGAACGTTGATCAACTATACCCGTGGTTTATAAATTTTATATTACCTGAATGAAGATGTATTGTTTGGCTCAATAAACATTATAATACGGATTGGAATTTTATTGAAATACCTTGTATAAGTTCAATCAAAATGAACGTAGCTGCTAATGTCAAACCTAGTAACATGAACATTTTATTAATTTCATTCTGTATTCCTGTTGTGGGAGCTCCTGTAGTTTGCCAGTCGGTATCCTCTTCAGATCCACCGGAAAACATCAACTTGAGTTTGAAGAAGGAATTATTCGTCTCTGGTATCTCTTTGTAGAATACTGGTAGACATCTATCGTTCACAAACTTATTTCCGCATCGCTGTCCACGATGATCGATTGCAATCTTCTTTCGAGTCATTGAAACATTCTGCCATGTTCTTGACATCGTTGGGAACATTTGTATACAATACGTTATTCAAAATGGCTGTCAGAACTATGAATGCCACCCGTGACATTTTGAGGCTGGATGTGTCGTCTCTGCTCAACAGGCACCTCTACTGCTGGTACTCTTCTACAGCTGCTGAAACCTTAACCCCACAAACTCAGATTTTCCAATTTAATCAACGCTCTGGTTTTGTCTTCTTACCATGTTACGTCTTTGTTCAGCTGTCGAACCCGCTCCCCAAATTCTTTCAAGTTGCTTCTGGACTCGTCTAAGGACATTGTAACACTAATTCAAATGTCAAGTCGGAATAGTGGTAGTGGTGGCTGCGCATGCGCACATATCTTACAGCGGATTTCAGCTATTGTGCAGATTCGGCAAACATTCCTTGAGACACATCCAGTATCTATCCATGTTTAAATGGCTCGTGACCACAACAAACAAGTTTGAACATGTCTGTTGAATAACTCATCGGCCACCTGCGTCAGAACAATGGACCCATTGTTCTCACACGGATGAGGATGATGCAATCGGATCAGGTTGTTAGGTAATCGGACACCCACCCGCAAACGAAGACGGCATTGTTTTACGAAGTCGAGATAAGGATGACTCATCGGCCACCTGCAAACATTTCATGCATATCGGGGACCTTGAAACAAATTGCTGCCAATTGTAGTAATACCAACCTGAATCTGGTGAGAAACAAAAAGTCACTAGATTGTGACATAATCCACCACCTTTCAAAGAGAAGATGAATGGATATGTCCTTGGACACGCTCATAAGTTTTAGAGTTTAGAGTCCAGAGTCCAGAAGGCTAGGTTCAGAATATTGAGTCCCACGTGTCATATGCTCCATGTCACCTGTCATTTGTCACTTGCTATCTGTCATTCCTTGTGTTCCATGCTTGAAGTCATCTTTCTCTTGTCATTTGTCACCTATCATCTGTCACTTCGTGTGTTTCATGTCATCTGACACCTTTCATCTGTCACTTCTTGTGTTTCATGCCATCTGTCGCTCCTGGTGTTCGGTGCTCCATGCCATCTGTCAATTGTCATCTGTCACGTGCCACGTGTCATCTGTCACGTGCCACTTTCGGCGGTGGCCATCTTGTGACGTCTCATCCGGAGGTGGACGTCTTGTGACTTCCGGCGGTGGCCATCTTGTGACGTCACTTCCGGCGGCGACCATTTTGGCCTGATGGTAACGTAGGTACATGACTCACACTTATCTAAGCATAGTATAACACTATGACTAAAACATAAATATCTATGAGTATGATAATGAACAGAAAAGAAAAACACTATTTCAACCAATGATTGTGTTACTTTGATATGAACCTATACAGAGCTATTTTGATGTGACCAGAACTCGAAAAAAATATATCTACTGAGCGTAAATTAGTGAAACATCTACACATATAATTAATAGTTGAAGTTTGGCTAGTTCTAGACACTGACCAAGGAACACTGATATTTAAGAGAGACAACAAAGTTGATGAATCTATTTCATTGTGGATAGATTTCTGGATGAAGGAGATAGCAGCAATTTCACGAAGTTTTTTTCAAAGAGACAATAAAAATTGAGATAAATAAATTTTTAAAATTTACGTTGAATGTTCTCAAGTTCGTCATTATACTTATTATGATAGGGAAATGCCTTAGCTCCTTCGTACACAGCATGATTCATACGTTAGATATCTGCATTCTGTCCAGATCTCAGGGTCTTATTATTATTATCATCATCACTATTATTATAATTAACTCACCTCCATCTACTGTCCGTAACATATTTTGATCATTCGGAATGGGGGTTCGTTCTTCAAGGTCTAGATCATTTTCACCATCCGTGTACAAATTGAGATCTGTTGAAAAACATGAAATCACCAGAAAATACCATCAACTGTATTATAATAGTCGCAGTGAGACCACTGTTCTAATTATTTCAATAGTTTTATGTGATGTCCTATATTGTTTTTCAATAATGTATTTGAAATAATTATGATTTTTACGATAACAACTGACCTTGTGCTGGTTGCAAAATTCTTGTTAGTCGTCCTTCTAAATGAGACATCCTTCTCAAGAATAAACTTATGTTATTCTCAGTCTCCAAAACAGTTTGCGCCCTGCTTATAGATCTTTCGATATGAAGATAAGTAGGACGCCTCTGTCTGGGGAGCACAATACCGCTCTCTAACCGAAGTTTGGTCGCAACTTTTCGAGTGCTCCATTATCTGGATCATTTCGATGAAAAGCCAAATATTGGGATGAGGAGGTCTTCTCACTAGTCGGAATTTTCGGTGAAATGATTCCACAGCATTGTTCGTGCGCTGTGGCAGGCGATATACCGAGATGTTCCTAGCTAACCAGTACTCCCTGAAGTACTGAATGAACTCTCTAGTTCCTGGAAAGTCCTCTTCCACTAAAATGTTCATCCCAGCTCCCACTTGATTTTCCGGTAGAAGGGGAAGAACCATAGTCATTTTTACTATTTTTTCCTGCCGATCATTGCTATTTCTTCCCTACAACATTCGATGGTTGTGTGTATTTCTTATTTCTTCTTCAGGGTGTCTCAGGTTAGGTCGTCTAACTTTGACAATCGATAGCAAAAATGAAAATATTATACACGTATTTTTTTTTGTCGTGGAGACACTTGATTTCATTCTACGGGGTGTTCGCATACATTTTCAACCTGAACGTTGATCTTACATCAAATTATCATTCGAATTGAATATTAGATGTTTCACAGACACGAAAGATATTGAAACAAATGAAAAACACATGGTGTGGTGAAGAAATAATAATGATTTTTCATTAGGTTATTCAATCCACTACACTGGAATCCCAATAAAAATATCTGATGAGTTCCATATGTAAAAAGGTCAAAACAAAATAACGCTCAGTGTATTTTATTGATAAGAACTGTTTATATTTCCGATAGAAAAGTGCTCACCGAATTTCAGATAGCTATGTTTCGACTGAGATGAAGAATAAAATTCAAAAATGTCTGCGGAGTTTAACGTATAATGAAAACAAGTTTCTCCATGACAAAACAAAAAAAATACGTATCTGATATTTTGGTTTTTGCTATCGATTTCAGAAGTTAGACGAGTTAAATCTAAGGCACCCTGTATATCAAGCACAGAAATTCGAAGATATTCTGCAAGTGTAATTTACTAATGAGTACAGTGAGATATCTCTCTTTTCGACGACTTGTGAACATTTTGAGTTTTCAATTATCCATTCATTCAAACCTGTAACCCAGGTTGCCTGGATTTGTTGAAGACAGCCTGGCAGTAGTGAAACCAGCATCCTATCAATGAGGCTTCCGGCCAGATATTTCGAATGGCTGCCCTCAGAGCAGCTTCATAATCCGCCATTATGGATGATGGTTGGAAATTAGGAGGAAGGATGTCTTTGAAATATTGTAATAGCGTTCTATACGCCACTCGTGCCTTCCTCTGCATTAGGTAGTACATGAGTGGGAATACCTGAAGAAAAAAATAGGTAGTCAAGTGATGTTTGTAGACGTAGAACAATTTTGCTTGTGACTTAACTGTATTATGCAAATATAAATGGATTATTAACAATTGCATAGCTCCCCTCTCACGAGGAACCACTTAAATGGTTGCATCTATTTGTAAATTAGCAGTGCTGCTTGGCTGCTCCCTCAATATCCCTAACACAGTAGGAGAAATGAAATTAGCAGTTTCTACTTGATCATTAGATCTAATGACCGTATGGAAAAATCGATTATCTTCCCCGATTGTTCTTCCATAACATGCATTCCATCTGGAAATGATTGAAATTGAATCCTTGAAAATTATCTCAACCTGAGCAATGACAAACTTAGGTGGGGTTTTGAATGGAATGCATCAATTCCGTGAACATTTCAGTTACCGGAGGTGTCTCCTTCTTCCACGCTCGATACAGGAGGTTCCTATTTTTCTCAAAGGAACCAACGAATTCCACAACATCCGGATACCTTCTCTGTTGTTCTTGGAATATTTCCTGTAAGGAAGTATTCTCGGATGCCGCTCTTCTTCGCAATTTCTGACGAAATTTCAGCAATCCAACGTCTATTATTTTGACAGTATGATGATGGTCAACGCTCAGATTTATGATAAATCCTCTCTCTGTGATGCGAGCGGAACTCCCCTCGACCGAGCATTCATAATAGTGCACATCGTTCCTTGAACTTTTTTTTATACAGGTAATCATTATCATCCAAATATAAATAGTGGCCGCTGTGAAAGGCTTCTATTATTTCCATCCTGTGAATTGAAACATCATTTTAATCGAATATAACGGTTACATCGATACCCCTCAATGTACAAGGTGTCCCAAATTGCTTGATTCCGACAGTTTCTCCTTTTTTCAAAACAGATTTGAAAAACGACAATTGAGTCTATAGCTCAACATTTGTAAAACCCCGATTGGTGAAAACCTCATTTCAATATCTCAAGCCGTTTCCGAGATATGTCATAACTTTTATGTATCTGGATATTTCATCAAACGATGAAAAAATTCCATATGCACTTTTTGACGTTCAATATCAAAGCCACCTTCAACTTTGGTATTTCAAATGGAAACCATAGTTTGCTGAGACATCAGAAAATAAGAAAATTATATATGTCAAAATATATCGAGTCATCCTAGTTGTCAATATATCATATGTGTCGTAAAAAATGATCGAATGATTTTGGTGATACATCAACAGTTAGCCAAGAAAAACAAGAATTCTGTCGTTTTGTCCATTCTTTTGTTTTCTCATTATTTGAAGCCACACTGACTCAAATTGACTTTCAATAACTAATCATGAAGACGACATTTTTATAACATTGATTTTTCTTCAATATAATATCAAGTTCCTTTTCATATCTGAAGTCAGTTAAACGCTGATTGACATAAATATTGCGCACAATATTTAGTGATGTTGGTATTGATACAGTTACCTTTGGATTCTTTAAATCTGAATTCTAAAACTGCTCAAATTTCTTCTGCCTCCATCTCATCTCTACTCCAAAAGCATACTGTCTAGATCTATGCTTGACAACTGATCTATGATTCATCGGTTTCAATTCGAGTATTCATCTTATTCATTGTCGAAAACTACTGAATTCGTTGTCATTATAAATAGAATCCATCAAATTTCAATTGAAAAATGTTGCTCATTAGCGAAGTTACAACAACTTCAATTTGGAAATCAAAGTATTTGATTATATTTTGCAATATTTTGTGAAAAACCAGCTTTTTTTATTTTCGTTGATACTGTCGTATGTATGTACATACTGTAGTCGACGAAAATGAAAACACTCGAACGTTTATTTTGTTATCGGCCGTCATCAGTTGACCGTGAAGGCAATGGTTTTTCTTCTTCTTCTCCGAAGCACTGGTGGGCGGGTGAACCCCCTGCACATGCGCCTCCTTATTCGGGCCCATTGTGCGCCCACATGTTACGACATTCAGCTGGATATGCCGACTGCCTTGGAGAAGTTCAGCAGCTTCCTCAGCTGAATCTCTTCTACGTCCTCTGGCCTCAAAATTATGTTGCCAAGGACAGCCCTCCTCTGATGCGTCAGTGCTGGACACTCAGTGAGGACATGTGATGACGTTTCGTCATCTTCCAGGTACCATCTGCAAAGGGGGTCATCCTTGATCCCAATAAGCTCTAGGTGCCTATTGAGGTGGTTGTACCCCGTTAGGAGCCCCACTACCATTTCAAGGTTTCGCCTGTTTAGGAATAAAACCTTTTTTGCGAGCCTCTTCGAAGGTTCCTTTATGTGGAGCTTCGATTGTCTCATTCCTGGTGTGTCCTGCCATATTTTGAGGAATTGCTTTTGCAGCTGTTCCTCTATAGAGGATATTGCCAGGCTATTTGGTATTCCCAAGATTGGTTCCGGTCCGACCGAGGTCCGTCCTGAACCAATCTTTGCCAGTCTGTCTGCCTCCTTGTTTCCGGGTATTCCCGAATGTCCCGGGACCCACATGAGGCTGACTTTTCTTGATTTTGCCAGGTTTTTCAAGGCTTTTCTGCACTCGGATACCAAATTGGATGTGATCCTATTGGATTGCAAAGCCAGTATTGCAGCTCCGCTGTCCGAGCATATAGTGATTGGTCTACGACCTCTCATAATCAGGTTTTCTTGGACACAGGTGAGTATTGCAAGTACTTCTGCCTGGAACACTGAAGCATATTCGCCCAAAGGAACTGAAATTTCTTTCCCTGTTCCTTCATTGTATACCCCTGCACCTGAACTGCCCCCAAATTTTGAGCCATCCGTGTACCAGATTGACTCATTAGGAGGAGGCACGCCAGGTGTTGTGTCATTTCATTCTTCTTTCGTAGGGATGACAGTGTTTGGGGCTTTGTTGAAGTTCAGAATTGGCAAGGTATTATCCCTTCTCATCATGAGGATGGGACAGTTTTCCTTTGCCTTATTCCATATGCGGGAGTGTCCATGATCTGCTTCTGTTCCGACCCACTGGTTTGCACCGTCGAGTCGGTAAGCAGTTCTCATGGCTTCGTGTTGTATGAACAGGTGTAGAGGCGGCAGACCTAACAGACCTTCAAGAGCCCTGGTAGGCGTCGTTCTCAGAGCACCTGTTATTCCCTGGCAGGCCAGTCGCTGGACTTTATCCAGTTCTCTGTTGGTCTTGCCCTTATTGGTACTGGTCCACCATACAATGGACCCGTACGTAAGTGTTGGGCGTATTACTGCCGTGTATATCCAGTGAAGGGTCTTAGGTGTGAGACCCCATGTTTTTCCAAAGGCTCGTCTGCATGTCCGGAGTCTATTATAACTCCAAGGTACTTTGATGAGCTTTTATATTGGAAACACTTTCCCGAGAGAAATATCTCAGGAAGTGTTCCTATTTTGCGTTTCCACTGTTCCACTTTATTGAGGGCTTTCATGATTGGATTCCCTAGCCGGTTCGCCGATTGATTTTGGGCCATTATTACCAAGTGATCTGCATATGCTTGCGCATATAGCCCTGGCTCATTCAAATCTATGAGGAGCTCGTCTACTTCCAGGCACCATAGTAGTGGTGATAAAACCCCTCCTTGAGGACATCCTCTTGATACCTTGGCAGCAACCGACCACCCACATAGTTCTGCTTTTACCACTCGCTGCGATAGCATGGCCCTAACCACCTGGTCAAGGTTTGATGGACCCCATGATCATCATCGGCATGGCATATCGTTTCAAATGACGTATTGTCAAAGGCAATGGTTAATTAAATGACCAACGCCATCTGTGGAATCGGAATCATGGGCACCTTCAATCACAGATTCGTCCACCGATGGCGTTTGTCATTTGATCAACTATTTGAATATAGTTTTAATTCAGAATATAGCCATATCCCGCAACACTGTGAATACAAAGTAGTACACCATTGATCTTGTACAGTGAAAATCCGACGTCGAAAGCTCATTCTTTTATTCATTTATTCAGGTTTACGCCACCCTTACAGCTGATGCCTTAAGCAGGGTGGGGGAAATACAGTGAGCACAAATTACAATACAATGATCAAAATAGTAGTAAAAAGAAAACGAGAAAAATTGGCGAGACTTACCTGCAAGAACTATGCATGTGAACTGAAGAAAAAACTTTTCAAGAAAAAAAGTTCACATGCAGAGTTGCATGAATAGATGAAAACAGAAGTGAGTTATGACAAAATCACTTTTTTGATTTCGCCTGATGATGTGTAGAAAATGTCTATCTCATTCTGGTATCTCATATAGTTAACACAAATTTGATGTACAGGAGAATACATGCGTGAATTTGTATTAGGTGGGCAAATAAAACATGTTATACGATCGTGCAGACCCTCTAGGTACATGAATATTCAGTAAAGAGAATAAGTTGGGAGAATCTAGTTTGCTATTGAGGAGTTTGAAAAAAAAAATTATGCTGTGACATGTACGACGTGTCTGCAACGAGTTAGTACCGGAATGTTCCAGTGATGATTCCTGAGGAATACCTGGTGCAGGATACTCCCCATCTACTCTAAAACATATTGCTTTGTGAAAACGTCTCTGTACATTCTCGATATTATTCAAGTGGACATTATAGCCTGGTGATCAAATAATGGACGCGTATTCAAGTTCAGTTCTGACAAATGCGTCAAACAGGAGCGTGAGAGTATTATGGTCAGTGAACTGCTTGGAATTCCTGATCACAAAGCCGAGAGTTTTATAAGCAGACGAAACAATATCGGAAGTATGTTCAACGAATGTTAATTTAGTGTCAAATTTGACTCCCAAGTCAGTGAAGTTGGTGCGCCTTTCAAGCTTGGTGCCATCAATCTCGTAATCAGAAATAACTGGTTGTTTCTTGAGTGTGAAAGTTACAATGTTGCATTTTCCTATGTTTAAAGGAAGTAGATTGAACTCGCACCAATTATGAAGTATTCTCAGATCTTCTTGCAGTTTCAAACTGTCAGTTGGGTTTTCGATTTGGTAAGATATTACAATTCAGTTTGAGTTCGATGTCATTTACAAATATGATAAATAACAAGGGGCCCGAAACAGAGCCTTGCGGGACACCGGATGTTTCAGTTATTTCGGTTGATCGGTGACCATGGTATACCACTTTGAGAGTTCTCTTGGAGAGATAAGAATAAAAGAACTTGATGAGATCGCGAGTAAGACCAAAACAGGTGAGTTTTTTGAGGAGAATACCATGATCGAGCCGATCAAACGCCTTCGAAAAATCAGTTTCAACGACATCAACCTGTCCTGAATCATCCAAATTATCGGAAATAAATTATGTGATATAAAGCCATGCTGATAAGGCACTATTTGGAAATTAACATGCACTGATAAAAACTCAGAGATAACCATCTCAAAAACTTTGCTATAA
This sequence comes from Phaedon cochleariae, assembly GCA_918026855.4. Classification (NCBI taxonomy): domain Eukaryota; kingdom Metazoa; phylum Arthropoda; class Insecta; order Coleoptera; family Chrysomelidae; genus Phaedon; species Phaedon cochleariae. The sequence goes on from OU896711.1 coordinate 37,053,229, forward strand.
TTACAGAGAATGACGATGGGTCTATAATTTTCAATATGACCTTTGTTACTTTTCTTGAAAATAGGGCAGATCTTACCATCTTTTGACATGTCTGGAAATGAGCACGTTGATAACGCCAGATTAAACATGTTTGTAAGTGGCTTAGCGAATATTATGGCGCAGTCCTTCACAATGAATGATGGGATACCATCTGGCCCGGTGGTCATTTCAGGTTTCAGCCGTTTCAGGCATCGGAATAAAAGTTCTTTCGAGATATAAGGGGTTGGTAGTGTGGGTACATCAGAAACTTCAACCATTAAGTTGTTCGAATGTGTCGAGTTGATGAAAGCTGATTGGAAGAAGTTAGCAAATGCGTTAATTATTAATTCAGGATCGGATGTATCTTGATCTTGGAACTTCATAGAATTAGGAATGCGAGATTCATTTCGTAACATATTTAAATATGACCAAAATTTGGTCGGGTTGGTTTTTATATTAGCTCCAATATCAGTTGCAAAATTATTTTGTGCTGAAGGCATTTCCTTTTCGACTTCCCTACGAGTAGCTTCAAACTTTTCTTGATAAATAATGTCGCCGGTTGCTTTGAATTTCCGAAGGTATCTATTTTTCTTCTCTTATTTCGCAATAATACTACCAGTGAACCAAGGAGGGTAGGAAGAATTCGTAGTGAGTCTCTCAGGTACGTGCTTTGAGAAGAGCTTATACAAGTGCAGGTAAAGTTCGCTGCAGGTAGAATTGACATCGTAAGCATGATCGAGAAATGACCAATCTACTTTTAGAAGTTCTTCATAGTTCAAGTCTGGGAAAGTTCGCTTTGTTATATGCCAATGAAGACTTCTTCTCGAATTCTTTGGATGTTATGTCGAGTTGCAAAAGAATTTCCAGTAGTGGGTGATGTAAGTCAACAGGCACTAGAGGTTCGTTTTGTTTAGAGGCAACAACATCGGTTCTACTCATTACCAGGTCTAGAATACGGTCGTTGTGATTAGTGAGGAAGTTGTATTGTTTTAGGTTCATGAAGCGCATAAAGTTCATAAGACAAGATATTATTCTGGGATAAGTGGTTTTATTGTGATAAATTATCTATTCGGGTATGTTGAAGTCACCAATTAATAATACATTTTCAGAGTCGTTTAATTGTTCAGCGTTGCATATAGAGTCAAAAATAGTTTCTTGTAGGGCATATGATGAGTTAGGGGGTATATAGACATTGAGAACATATGCTGATATTCTCTCATTGTGAATTTTGATGCCTATGACATCTACATTGGGTGCAATGTGTGAAAGATAATCGAGGTCAATTTGGCAAGAATGAATACAGGTCTTAACCGCTAGCAAAACTCCTCCCCCTCTGGACGCATTCGTGAGATCCAAATTTCTATCCTTTCTATAAAGAGTAAAGTTTGAGTTAACTATTTCACTATCGAGAATGTCAGATTTCAATCAGGTTTCACTCAGAGCTATAATAACATAGTCATAGACAGAAATTGATTCAATCAAGCAATCTAATTTGGTTCTTAGTCCTCGAGCATTCTGGTAGTATATGGATAGCCTCTGTTTAGTGGCAGATGCTGCCTTGCCTACATTAACATCATTATCTAGTGATTTCTATTTAGTAATGAAAGAACTTGCTTTGAAATATTGTAACCGCTTTTTATAAATAGGGCACTTATTCACATCCCAGACAGCATGGCCAGTCTCTACAAGTTTTGCATTCATTCAGTTTATACAAGAGAATGTGGAACTATAACAATTGTTAGCTTCAACGCTCGAGCAGTCTTTGGCTGTGGTTGAAACCACTACACTTGTAACGAATTTTTATGTCTGTAGCATCGAATACATTACACACGTCATAGTTAATAAATAGTTTGGAACGTTCCATGATCAATCTAAAGGTAACCGCATCGACAACAATGAGTGCTTGAAACAAAAGGGGATTCTTCTTAGTTGCCCATACCTTCAGAACTTCCATGTGGGAGACATTTGAAAATACATCGTTTTGAACTTCGAGGTACTCAGTGATATCATCAGTTAAGTAATTCTCCATCAGCCCCACAATTCTGATTTTAAGTTCGAATTTTTTAGCATCAGCAATATTGTACTGGGAAGATAATTTCTCTTTTGCCATCTCCTTGAGATTATAAGCACTCTCCGAGTTCTCGCAGCCAATTAAAATACCTCCATCCTTGATTTGTTTAACTTGTGAAATTTGTATATTGAAATCAATCGGGTCAATGTTATTCATGATATCAGACTTAGTTTTTGCATTGGATTGATTGTAGTCAACAGGTTTGACAATAACCATTGATTTACTGCCAACGATTTGTGAGGACAAAGGTTTATCAGTGTAGGCATTCTTAGCGTCGCACATAGTAGTAAGTTTGTTATCAGCCGAGTCCAGAATTTTGGATTTTAGATCGCCAATCATAGAGATGTCACTCAGATCACACAGTTTCGTTAGTTTTTTTTTTTCAGCAATATCCAACATTTTGAGCTTTAGATCTCCGAACATATTGTTACATTCATCCATAATTTCATTCAATCTGGCGTCAATCAGAGATTCCAAGATAGCATCGTGGGATTAAAGTGGTATTTTGGATTCCGAGACAACGGGTTATAGCCCGACCAACGGGAGGGTTTTAATTTGTCGAGGGATTCAAAAAAACTTTTATCCTGAGGTGTATATACTATTTTATGCACTTTAAGATATGTAACAGCGTAACACGTTGAAAATAACGAAAATGCCACTAAATGGTAGGTATAGGTACTCGCTACTCTATTTCTAAAACGTCATCGAAGGGGCTGATTGTTATCATAGTAACTATACCTCAGTAACTATAATGATCTAGATTTCGGGGAAAACAGTGTTACTTCAAAGCCCTATAGATTTGAAGTAACTTCCATCCCTAGGGATTCAAAGTACCATTTTTCCCCGAAAATAGGGATTAAAGGTACCCTTTAAATCTTTGAAGTGCATAAATTATATTTATTACCACCTATGGTGTATAAATTAATTAATATTGAACAAGACCAGTATTTTCAATTCTTCATTGTGAATACCTCTTCACAGCCTTTCGTGAACGATAGAAATAATATACATCATGGCTGCGGAGAGACATACCATTGATGGAATCGACGTTACCATGGTATAACCACATAACTAAATCACAGGGGAGAAGGGAAAAACATTAAAAAACAGCGTATGATGTTGTTCCTACAAGTACAACCAAAATGACGCCGATAACCTCTTGGCGAGTCTGCGCATAAGTGAATGTCATTTGTCAGTTTGAATGTTTATTTTGTGAAATTTTACAATTCTTCGTTTTCCTGCATTTTCTCTACGTTTTTGATGAGTTTTTGTCATGCCTTGAATATGATGCATTCGATTTTCCAGCAGTAGTGGCATATTTCCAAATATTAACTATTTTCGGTGAGTAATGTAGTTTTTAGGTTAGAAAACAGACCCGTCTTGGATATTTTTGAGATCAATCCAAATCCAAGACATTCTTGAATTCGATTTGTTTTTTATCTTTCAGTTCGATCACAGGAAGAAACTATGCCTTGAACCGCTTGAAGCCTTGGGGATACCTGATACATACACAAGTCCTAGGAATGTTCTTTTTTTTCTCCAAGCATTTCCAGGCATCAGAGTTGTGTTTCCTGATGACAAAGTGACAGAGTAAAATGCTTGTACAAAAATTCTATAAGCAAGAGGAAGTCAACAGAGAGTCCTCTCAACTCCAGCATAAAAGTTGACAGGTTTGTGATTATAATTTCAACCAAAACCTATAGAATCATTAGTATTTTTGTTTTATAGATTGCCAACAAGTTTTCGAAAGGAATATAGGTACTTCTGTTAACTCAAGTACTTACCTACTATGAAACCAAAAACAAACAAAATATCCTGATGGTTTCCAGTAGTTACCATCATTTATCTGAATAGAAACAACCTGTCCAATCTACAAGTGAAAATCCTGGTAGTGCTGAAGAAGTGGTTCATAGGTCAGATAGTGCTGAACTGGGAACATTCCCCTGAGAAAAATATGAAGCTGATAAAAAGAATCCAAGTATGCAAGTTTTCTCACTACTTTATGAATACACTTCGTATTAGATCCATAAAAAAATCAATTTTTCAGCACTTGAAGAAATAGAATGAACCAAAACACAATCCATAAATTTGAAGTAAAATGTGATTCCAACAGAAAGAAGTTGAACAATTCAGTCATAAATGATTTTTTTTTTGTATTTTATCGATGATATATTGAAAACCTCTATAAATAAATGAATATTTCCTATAGTTCAGGGACCTATATTAGGTAGTCTAGTGATTTTTAGTATTGAAATATATGTGTCTTGAAACTTTGTGTTGTTAGGTCTGTACAACACAATCAAAACATAATGTAATGTATGAACTGGTGTCAATAGCAATTTTTCAAATGAAGTTCATATTGGTTGATATTTGTGTATATTTTGCTACGTTATAATTTGTGCAACGAAATGGAAGTCAGGGTATAGTCACACGGTCATAATCGTAATGATGTACAATGAGAAGAACCTCTGTGGCAAATAAACTTTTATAGTACACAACCTACGGAAGTTGCACACTCCGGTTAGCTAGCGGGGGGGGTAGGGTACGTATTGCTAGTGGTAGTGGTATAGAACAAAAAAACGATATTGTTAATGAAATGAGTAGGCATATTCAGATTTTGGTGTACTAGCTCATCTGTAGAGATAGTGATTAATGTAACAATAGAAACAATAATGATCAGTGTAACACTAGAAACGAGAATAATAATGTTGCTGTCCCCTTAGTATATATACTGTCGGTTCACACCATATCAATTTATTATTCATTCCTTTATATGTGAAATAGATATACTGAGTAGGTACGTATCGGGAAGCACAAGCTAATTATTTCTATGATGATAAAGCCAAGCAGCAGGGAATTAAATTGCCATGCATAGTACTGGTTGGATCTTACTTGATAAGCTTGCCCTTTCCAACCGGACACCTTGACGATACGGGGCCTCTCTCAGACTACTAGTTACTACGCCTACTGAATGAGCAGAGGATATCAAGCTTCTAGTTATGTACAACCTGTTATGTTATATAATACAGTTTCAATGTGGTTACTTTTTATTCCCAAAAGTGACAAACAAGATAACAATGACAATTTCTAGATAAAAACAACTGTCATCATCCTAACTATCAATGAAGGTTAATATACAGTACGTATATACTACATCTCCCCCTTCAAGTAATACGAAGGTCAGTTAAGTAGAAGATGAAGAAATTTTCGATTCCTCCGATAGATGTTATCCAAAACTTGTACTACATATGATCTTGGAGTTTCATGTTTTCTTATAATTCTTCTTTCCTTCCTAAGGTCAGATACCCAGACCCTACTTCCTATTGACAAATCTTCTCAATTCGTAATTTTGTGAGACGCATCAAAGTTTTCCTTCTGACGTACTCTTCTCATTCTCTCAATTTCCTGGAGTTTTTCTGAATCTGGGATGGTAGGTTTCAACTGATTTGTTGACATGGGAGCAAGGCCTCTCAATTTCCGCCCCATTAAGAGTTCTGCCGGAGAATAAGCACATTCCAAAGGAGTTGATCTTAGATTGAGCATCATTTGATATGGATCATTAGATTTAGGAAAATGTTTTTCGAAATTTTTCACTTGGCTTTCGATGAATCCATCACTTTGTTTATGATGTGAACTTGATGTTATCAATTGGAATCCATATTCATTCGCAAATCTGTTATATTTCGAATCAATCTTCTGAGGAAATTGACTTCCACTATCATTTCTTATTATTTCCTGGATCCCATGCAAAAATGGATTTATTTTATTTTATTTTATTTATTTTATCTGTATGTAATCTTACAGAAATAAATCCAATAATCGATTACAATTATTTCCTTAAGACTAATCAGATTTCAGTGAGCAGAGAAACGTTATCTATAGTGGTAAATAAGAAAAGAACAGTATATATTGAGTAATTCAGTTGTGAAAATGTGAAACGAATTTTACCTAACCCAAATTCATAATGCTACAATGCTACAATACAGACCTAGAATGTTTTAAGTTGTATGATGATATGCAGTAGATTATTAATTTGATTGACTTATATTATAATATGAAAATATTCTTTGCTTAACAACATTGAACGTTTTTCGAAAGATGTCCAACTTTAATTCATTCACCAGTTTACAAATCCTATATACAGGAGCATTCAAACCAAGATTCGTTTTCGGTCTTGGCAGAAAAAATTGTGATGTATAACGATACTAGCAGACGTACAGTTCTCGAATTTCGCTATTTCAAAAGATCTCGTGTAGTAGTCTGCTACTATGATATACCAATCATTATTCAACTTGAATAAATCAGTTCCAACAATTTTCCAAGGCCTATCAGGAAAATCTGTGGAAAGAAAAGGTTCTGTGGGATCTGGTTCATTCCTTATGCAGACTTCACAACTTTTTATCAAATTTTCTAGTTGCATAGATATGCCAGGCCACCAAACTGATTGTTTCACCATTCTCCTGCATTTAGTTATTCCTTGATGACCTGCATGGATTTTGTCCAGAATATCTCACCTCAAACAGGTCGGAATTTTAATTTGACTACCTTTCATTAAAACACTTTCTTGTATACTCATATTATATCTGTGCTCCCAAAAAGGAATAGCTTCTTGGGAGATTTGTGTTCTTGAAGGCAAGGAACTATTGCAGTATCTTATCAGCTCCAAACAAACTAAATCTTCGTTTTGTGCGATCATCATTTCAGCCATTCGTTTATCAGAAGCAGGATAGTCCTCAAGTACAAATTGAACATAGGCCAAAAGTTCTTCTCGTAGTTCTGGTGAACTGTCATTCATTTCTATAGGACTTCTAGAAAGTGTGTCAGCAATGACTAAATGTTTTCCAGGTGTGTAATAGATTTCATAATCATATCGCATCATTCGGATTCTTAATCGTTGCAGTCTTGGTGATAACCTATCTAAATCTTTCTGACCAAAAATAGAGACTAGTAGTTTATGGTCTGTCTCAATTGATATTGATTTTCCAATTATATAGTTTGAAAATTTTTCGCATCCCCAAACTAGAGCAGTTGCCTCTTTTTCTATTTGCGAGTAGTTCTTTTCGGCATTAGTTAGAGTTCTGGAAGCATAAGCTACTGGCTTATATTCGTATAATGTTTTCGCCAATGTAGACAAATTGGGTATGAATTTACCCATGAAATTTACCATACCCATGAATCTTTTGACTTCAGTAACACTTTCAGCAGCAGACATCTTTAAAACAGCATCAATTTTTGATTGGTCGGGCAAAATACCTTTGTCTGATACATTCTGGCCCAAAATTGGTAATGAAGTTTTTCTGAGGCTACATTTTTCAGAAATACGAGTCCAACCTGCGGATTGAAGTCTTTGTAATACAACAAACAATCGCCTGTCATGTTCCTCTATATTTTTCATGAATCACGACATCGTCCATATAACATATCACACCATGAATGTCTTCTAGTAGTTGCCCAATTTGTTTTGAAAGATTTCAGGAGCAGTGGTAAGGCCAAACGGAAGCCTTTTGAAGCGAAACCTTCCAAAAGGAGTGATGAAAGTAGTGAGTTGCATGCACTTCTTATCTAGTGGAACTTGCCAAAATCCCCTATTGGCATCAATTTTACTAAATAATTGGGCACCGTCAAATTGTGCTAACGTCATCTCTACATCCGGCATTGGAAATGCTTCTCTTTCAACATTTTTGTTCAGTTGAGTGAAATCAACACATAATCTGATTTTATTATTGGGTTTTGGCACAATAACAATTGGAGCACACCATTGTGATGGACCTTCAACTCGTTCTATGACATCTTCCTGGCACATGCTTTCCAATTCCTCTTTAACAGCGAGTCGCAATGGCAAAGCTACCCTTCTTGGAACGTTCAAGGCGTACGGAACTGCATTCGGTTTAAGTTTGATGAGATATGCTTGATTAGTATTCCCGAGGCCTGTGAACAACTTTAAAAATCTTTGGAATGGATCAAACAAACTTTCATTTGCTGAAACTTGGAAAAGTTTTTGTACAAGACTCAATTGTTCTGATGCAATGAAACTAAGTAAAATTTGTTTTGATCCGGGAACTATGAAGAATTCTTCCAAAATTGTTTTGTTTTCAATATTGATAGAGGTTTTGAAGACACCTTTAACATCTAAAGAGTTTCCACCTGGACCCAAAATTATTTTGATTGGTTCTTGAAGTTTTTCTCTTCCAAAATACTTGAGAAATATGCCTTGTGGCATAACGCTAACATCGGCACCAGTATCTACTTCAACTAGTAGGTTGCGATTACCAATATTGAGGTTTGTTTGCCAATTCGAACGAAGATCAGAGGAAATTTCACCAACAAATAGATCATCATGTTTATTTTCTCTCACTTCAGGTTCAGCGTCAGGTCCTTCATCGATGTTGTTAACGGATTTGTTCTTTTTACGTGAACAAACTTTCGCAAAATGTCCCTTCAACTGACAATATCCACAAATAAAATTTTTTGCTGGACATTTTTGTTTTCCATGTATTTCAGCATTCCCACACCAGTGACAAGATTTTGTATCATTTTCAAGCATTTTCTTTGGAAAACGGCTAACCCTGCTCGACCCTATAGCATTTACTGCGATATTGGGATTAGAAAATACCTTTTGCTGGGCTTTAACTGTTTCTGCTTGTCTAGCAGTGTTAATGGCAACTTCTAAAGTGAGTTTTTCATTCATTTGAAGTTTTTCTGCAACGTTTCTGTTCCTTATACCAACAACTATTTGGTCTCTGATAGCTTCGTCATGATAGATTAGTGGGAAATCACAATTCTTGGCTTTAGTATGAAGATCTGTGATGTATTCTTCAACAGATTCCCCATCTTCTTGAAACCGAGTATGAAACGAGAAACGTTCGAAGATAATATTCTTGGATGGTAGGTAATACATGCGAAATTTTCTTAGGACCATATCAAAGTCGATATTTTCTGTATTTGAAAGATTGAACGACGTAAATACCTGCTCGGCTTGCGGCCCCATGAGGTAGATCAACGAATTTATTTGATCTTCATCTGATTTAAGATTTAGTCCGCTTGCTGATTGAAATCTTCTGAATCGAAGTTCCCATTGATTCCAATCGACAGGTTTAAAGGAGAACTGCTCTGGTGCAGGGATTTGGTACAATGGAACATTAACGTTTGGAATGGGTTGGTTTGAATGTGTATTCTCTACTGAAGTAGTAAGAGTCGTTGGACTCACCAAGTTGTCAGGGGCCGTATTCTCGATTTGATGCGTATGCGCACTTCGAGAGTTTCGTACGTTTTGGTATTCTAGACCAGTGAAAAAGGAAGCGTGTACGTTTTCAAAGCGAGCGTTTACAGCGAGCGCTTTATTTCACTCGTTTTGTATCTTTTCGTTCGTTTTGTTGACTTGTGACGTGTGTCATTGAATATTTTTATTGTTTATTTATATTGGAGAACCATTGTGGACTCTAATGAATCTTTTTTGAGTTTCATATCATCTGAATAAATAGTAAATAATATCAAAACATAATGGAAGGGAAATTTGTTCAGTTGATGTTGATTGACGTGATGGAAGATGCGGAACAAATAGATTGGCGAAGATACAGTAGCGTGGAAATCACTCTGACAATTTATCAAAATGTTTCGCCTCCAAAGAATAGGTTCAATGCCTAATGAATATCACCTCTGATTTTATTACATGATCTCCACAAGAGTTGGTACCCAACTATCACAGAGGTGATTGATATTATACTGTTTACTGTGTTAGTTTCCTTACGGTTTTTTGCATGAGAATGTTACCAAATACACATGAGCTGCAATTTCAATGTGTCCCAGTCTTATGTTTCTAGACGTGTGAACAAAATCGTTGAGGTTCTGGAACAAAGTTGAAATTCGTTAAATTTCCTGCCAATATTTACCAGTTGAATTTGCTAAAGAACAGAGTATATTCAAAGTAATTGGATTTTATTCAAGTGATTTTTCAAATTTTTTTCTATACAGATTCAACAGAAAATATGATTTTCCAGGGGTAATAAGCTGTTTGACTACACTCACATATACCTATTCTTCCTCAAAAAGTGCATGGTTATGAACTTCTTGAAAATATCTATGTAAATAGAGAAAAACTATCATTTAATGAATGTACAATTAGTTTGTGACTACAATTCGAAAATTGTAAATGTGAATTCAGTTTCCTAATAATACAAATGATGCTGGATAATTGATTATTATACAATATTAACATTTATTATTATTTATTGCTGTATATTTATGTTTTTCTAATCTAATGAATCTCTATTCACTGGATTATCTTGTGTGAATAATAACTGATGTGAAGAAGAATAGTATATTATGTTTATATATTATAATATTTTTTATCAAAATATTCATTTTCACTTCATCTGTGAATAATTTTCAGATTGATTTGATTCATTCAACACAGCATATGCATTATGAAAAATATCTAAAGAATTTTTCACATATTCACAGAACGTGAATCAACGGACCATTTCATGACTTTCGTGAAATATTACAGTGGTGCCGGATGCTCTGATCGCATCACGATCGCACGTTTTCAAGCGTATACGTTTTGTGAAGCGAAAGGTCGTCAAGAATACCACTTCGATAAAGTACTCGCACATAAACCATTCGTTTTGATGCGTATACGAAAAAAAGCTCACTTGTCGAGAATACGGCCCCTGGTACGTAGCCTGTGACAGGGCCCCAAATAGGAGGGGGGGTAAAAAAGCCTGAAATGGGAACAATAGCAGTAATAAAGATTCCGCTGCCCCTCTAAGCAGAAATATTAGAGACAGAATAACCTAATGCACAGCAGAGTACACCTAGAGTCCCTGTATATACCTTAGACAAGAGTCCGGTCACAAAACTGACAGCCATTGCGGTTTTTAATATTTTGTTTCTTTTGGTTTGCCCACCTGACAATGTGACGAAACACCATAGTCGTCCCGCCCGCTTTTTTAAATTATTTCGAATTTCTGTCACTGTTACTTTGAAATTTTTTGACCGCCAAAATTTAGCATTCAAAATTATCTCAAAGTCCTGCTGCGTACATTATTGCGATAATTCATTAGAAAAGGGATCCAAGTTATTCAATTTTCCGAATGATCCTTTGAAGATAATGTCATGGAAGAACGCAATGAAACGTCCAGAATGGAAAATTAATTTCAAGGAATCCGCAATATGTGAGGTGAATATTCAAATTTACCTGTGAAAACAGTACAAAAAAGATGAATGTTATGCCCATTTTGATAGAGATTCTTTTAAGCTGATAGATTCCAAAGTGAAACAGTCTGCTGTGCCGTCAATTTATGAAACAGAGACGTTCAAAAAAAGAGTTTCGTCGCCATCGTATTGGAAATAACTGAATGATACGATCGTAGAGAAAGAAAATGAGAATGAGATGATGCGGAAAGAAATTGGAAGTTTGAAATCAAAACTAGAAAATTTAGAGAAATTGCAATGTGCTATGTCATCAGTCCACGGTGTTTTAAATTCAGATCAAATTCAAAATTTACAGGTGTATGAAGACTGCAGGAAGAGGTGGGAAACCGACACAATTAAAACTACAGTTCTCAACACACCAAATGGACCACTCATAATTTGACTCTATTTCGAAGACCTGTATTTTTTTTAAAAATTGACCGATCTTCATGCGGTTCTCGATATCAGATGTGATGTTTCATCGGCTTCAAAGAGAGCTAGAACAATCTGAAAAAGTCCGCAAAACAAAACTCACACAGGGTGTAAAGTGGAACCATTACACTATGGTCTACATTTCCAATGCTGCCAGAACTCGAGAAATTTTTTTCTGATCAACAGTCAGTCATATTATGATACACTGGGACCTCATCTCGGGACGTTTTCGTGATTCCTCCTTGATTGGCCATTGGAACAAAAATTCGATTTTTTTTTCGAAAGTCTTGCATTTCTTGATTTTTTTCTCTAGAACTCCACTTGAGCTGACTATTGGGAAGAACTGTTCTCATGTTTTATGGAGGATAATGAAAGACGAAAAAAGCACTTTTTTGGATTATTCAGGATGATAAGAAACTAGGACAAAATCTCATTTCAGTGAAAAAAAATCAAAAATGGTGACTAAAACTATGGCCCATTCGATCCAGTATATTCAGAAACGGCCTTCTCGATATCCATTATTTATATTAGACCATTAACTCGAGACTTTTTCGAAAATTCGCCTCTAAATGAAATACAGGATGAAAATTTCCAATTCAAACTTGTTTCCTGATATTGATGGTTTCCAATATTTATTGCCCAAGTATGAGACACAGAGTATTGTTGTTCAATGTACTGAGTGTTCTACAACTTATCTGACAAATTTCAACACAACTACGATATCACATAAGGAGTCTATCACAAAAAAAATTATAGAAGTAAAACGAGATGAAAAATAAAATTTGTAACACTTTATATCCACTAAAACTTTTCTAAAAGGCGAAATATGACATTATTGAATTCTTCAGCATTCTGAAGATCCAACTAGAAAGTCCTATATCCTAAATTTCAGTACTTGGTAGGCCTTCCCGATTCAACAAAACCTCATGAAATCGGTTCGGCATAGATTTTATGAGGTTGTTGATGAAGTCTATTGATGTTGCCGCCCATTCTGGATAAGGTTGTCATCATTTTGGGGTGCCTCGCCTTCTCGATAGGTCAAGTTTCATTCGGCTCCACACATGTTCAATCAAATTCAGATCTGGAGATAATGCTGGTCACCATATTCTTCTAACATTATTGTTTTCTAGAGTTCGTAATTTGTCAGATAAGTTGTAAAACACTCAGTATATTGAACAACAATGCTCTGTGTCTCATACTTGGGCAATTAATATTTGAAATCCGTTGAATAAAATGATGAGAATCATCGATATCAGGAAACAAGTTTGAATTGAAAATTTTCACCCTGTATTGTCCTATTTTCTTATCACCCTTTTCGGATAGTTTTGGTTGATATAAAGTGTTACAAATTTTATTTTCCATCGCGTTTCACTTCTATTAAATTTTTTTGTGATAGACTTCTCATGTAATATCGTAGTTGTAAAACACTCAGAATATTGAACAACAATTCTCTGTTTCTCATACTTGGGCAATAAATATTGAAAATCATCGATTTCAGGAAACAAGTTTGAATTGAAAAATTTCATCCTGTATTTCACTTAGAGGCGAATTTTCGAAAACATCTCGAGTTAGTAGTCTAATATAAATGATGGATATCGAGAAGGCCGTTTCTGAATATACTGGATCGAATGGGCCATAGTTTTAGTAACCATTTTTGATTTTTTTCACTGAAATGAGATTTTGTCCTAGTTTCTTATCATCCTGTATAATCCAAAAAAGTGCTTTTTTCGTCTTTCATTATCCTCTATAAAACATGAGAACAGTTCTTCCCAATAGTCAGCTCAAGTGGAGTTTTAGATAAAAAAATCAAGAAATGCAAGACTTTCGAAATAAAATCGAATTTTTGTTCCATTGGCCAATCAAGGAGAAATCACGAAAACGTCCCGAGATGAGGTCCCAGTGTATCATAATATGACTGACTTTTGATCAGAAATAAATTTCTCGAGTTCTGGTAGCATTGGAAATGTAGACCATAGTGTGATGGTCCCACTTTACACCCTGTGTGAGTTTTGTTTTGCGGACTTCTTCAGATTGTTCTAGCTCTCCTTGAAATCGATGAAACATCACATCTGATATCGAGAACCGCATGAAGATCGGTAAATTTTTAAAATAAATACAGGTCTTCGAAATAGAGTCAAATTATGAGTGGTCCATTTGGTGTGTTAAGAACTGTATATTGAAACAATTATATATCTTCTATTTTTTTATATCCCAACAGGAAACAACTATGATTTATTGGCTATATGTGATACTACGTAGAGCACTCAAATCATCTTTCTTATATCTAATGAAGTGAAGAAATATCTGATGACGAAAATTTGCAACAGCCATCTCAGGAATTGATTATGAAAATTATCGATTCGAAATTTGAACACCCTGTTGTTCATTATTTGAAAATCTCATAGTTATTCTAGTTAAATAGCCCTATTTCTCACTTCTACCTACGACTATGAACGGTTTGACAAATTATATAACCCTCAAAATTGTTTCTGACAATCATTGATACTAGGGGAATTGAAATGACAAAGCTCGATATATATGTCTTATTCCTTTATTCAATCATCAATGCATTTTTTTAAAACAGAAAAGGACAGAAGTATAGCTTGATAACATTTTTATAACAAAAATAATAAAACAAAGGAACATAAATCAGTCTTCTGTGATAAAATAACAAAAATAAATAATTAAATAAAACTTTAGGATTTTCTCATAGTTTTATATTTTTTTATCTATGCCACACTTAATTGCCCTTGTTAAGGTGGATGGATATGTTCCAGAGAGCTTCAGCGGTCCTTCAAGAATGTAAGTATTTTGGACCATCTGAATATCTTCCCGTGGGGGCCAGATATATCGATCAAGGTCAAACTTGAGATATTTCAGTTTAGATTAAACTGGGTTCGTCTCTAGAATCCTGCCAATATACCAGGTATCATGCTAGGCCACAGCATAATACTGTTCCAGTTGAAAGTGAGTTGTGCCTGAAACGTTTTTCAAAGGATCGTCTTCAAATTCTTGGGACTCTTGGGACTCTGATTCGGATGACTCAGATTCAGATATATCCTGCTTTTTCTTTGATTTCTTCTGAATCTTTTTGTTGATGAAAGATTTGGGGCCCCTCACTCTTTGAAGTCTGTCGGAACTCAAACGCGAATCTTTCGTTTCTAACATCCAACATGAGGTTGATTTTCTGAGTTTCATGATTCTGCCCTTGTTGATTATTTCGACAAAGGAATCTGTTTTCTTAGTTTCCAGATCTGTGTAGTCGATCAGATCTAGATCCACATTTTCCAGCTCTTTTATACTTCTAGAATCTTGATGATATTCATATGAAAAACCCGAAAGTTAGTAAGTCCAGAATTCAGCTGATGTGTACCTTTATGTTGGGCACGGTGTAAATCGAATATCTCGATGAATAATAATAATTGTACAACTATTGATAATTGAAGCGGTCTTGAAAAGAAAACAGATATGAAGACTATGTCAGTATTCAATGATTTGAGTAGTTCCTGGGGTGTGCTGTTTAATACTTACCTACTGTTGCAGATCGAAAAACTCGATTTTTAAGAGAGAAAAATGGACTGATAACCCTGGTACTTTCAGTTAAGTTGTTATGTAATTGAGCAAGCAATAATAACGATCAGCACTAAGAGACTTACCCAATGATGATCCGTAAGCTAGATCAACGCCGTGACTAGGTGCAGGACGGGCCCTTTCGGAGCTCTGGTGTTGCCAGAAGAGTCTTTGCCGGTTACACAAGTAACCTTCAACGGTACACATACAAAACGATGCACACGCGGTACATAAGCACTGAATTTCAGAATTATGAGCGGAATTGTCCAATATATGGGTGAAATCAATGTGAAAGCGGATAAGCGTGATTTTCGGCAATTGTCAGTATATATCGTGCCTGATGCTAAAAATCTTTTTCGTTTCTACCTTGATCCGGCACACTGATAACAGTTAGGTTTCCGCACTGATAGTGGGAATGCGCGGACTTGTCTTCTCAGTGCTGATTAAGAAGGCGCGATATTTTGAATACATTAATTAGAACTAACTCGTTCTGCAACATTCTCCCCGGCAAAAAAAAACATTATTTTTTTTCATATATTTTCATTTTCTTCGCACATACAAGGCATGACACAAACATAACATATATACATAGATTTATACCAGATGTATAACCTAGGAAGCTGAAATATACTTGTTGAGTATATCTAACTAGGAGTAATAACGAAGCGTGGAGTTCTTGACCTTGTAGGGGCCCTACAAGTTTACTAGCAGGATTTTTGACATTGCGGGAGAACCTCAGAATATACGAAACTATGCGTTGTTGTAAACTGAAAGACGATTTAGAGTTCAGAAATTGTTCCAAAGGGTGATCAGTTTTAGGAGCATTAAGAAAAACTACCCGCCTTCTACCCTCTTCAACCGGGAAGACAAAATTGAGCGGTAGCAACTCTAGAGGTAACTCTAAATCTCGTAAAAGGGGTGGACCAGTAAACCATAGATCATCAGACATCAATGCGGAAGGAAGTACGCCACGAGAAGCAATATCAGCGGGGTTACTTTTGGTATTTATATAATGCCAAGTGGTGAAGGGAATTGTCTCATGGATAAAATTTACTCTGTTGGCAACAATAGTCGGCCAACGATGCGGTGAACCCTTAATCCAATATAAGGTGATTTGCGAATCCAAGCGTATGTGTTATGAAATGTTAATTTTGTTCCAAAACATTTTAATACAAACGACATTAGTTTAGAGAGTAGTACAGCGGCACATAGCTCAAGACGCGGAATGGATATTTTTTTGATCGAAGCAACTTTAGATTTAGAACAAAGAAAATGAGTAGTTATTTTATCATGGCGATCAATAGAGCGAGTATAGATCACACAAGCATAGCCCTTTTCACTTGCATCGCAGAAACCGTGCAGTTCGTAAGAGATTTCTGCACCGACTAGAGGGGGCGGAATCACTTGGCGGGAAATTCGTAAGTCTGTCAAAAGAGGCAATTCTGCTACATATTGCTGGCAAACTCTAACAAGATCGTCAGAAGGGACGTCATAGCAGCCTATTCCAAGAATCCACAAACGCTGAATTAAGTGTTTGGTATAAAAAGTGACAGGTGAAACAAATCCTAGCGGGTCATACACGCGAGATAATTCAGATAGCATTATCCTTTTGGTCCAAGTTTAAGTATTGCGAATTTCAACTGCGAAAAAGAAACAATCCAAACTTGGATTCCATTGGAGGCCGAGCACCTTCCGTGGACTGGTCGTACAGTCAGAATCAAAAGCTAGAGGATTTGTCGCTAGGTGGGATTCAGGGAGATCATTCAACAATGATGGCTCATTGCTGCACCACTTCCTTAATTCGAAACCACCCTTCTTCATTATCGAAATCAATTCACGACGGAGGGTGACTGCTTCTTGTAATGTGGGAACACTAACGACAACGTCATCAATATAGGAAAAATTGCGAATAGCATCGACAGCAAGTGGAAACCTTCATCTTCACACAATTGACGAAGGCACCTGAGAGCTTGATAAGGATTGGAACTCAAACCATACGTGATAGTACGTAACCGATAATCTCGAACTTCTTCCTGAGGTGAGAACCTCCAGAGAATGCGCTGATAGTCTGTATGTGACTGTTCCATCCAAATCATTCGGTACATTTGTTTTATGTCCGCGCACAAAACATACGGATACAGACAAAAATTAAGTAAAATATGCGAAATGTCTTGTTGAAGTTTAGGCCCAACCAATAAACACTCATTAAGTGATTTTTCATTAGCTATTTTGGCGGATGCGTTGAAGACGACCCTGAGCTTCGTAGATTGACTTTCAGGTTTTAGAACACAGTGATGTACCAAATAATAGGAGTGGAGGGGAATTTCCTTCTCGTACACCAATTCCATATGTTTCAACTCCAAATATTCTTTCATGAAATCGCGGTATTGACAATATATATTGGGAGTTTTCAAAAGTCTCCTTTCTAGAGAATGAAAACGAGACAGAGCATAATCACGCATTCCAGGGAAACTAGGATTATTTTCCCGAAAAGGGAGTGACACCGTATAGCTCCCGAATTCATCCCGAGAACAGGTTTCCTTGAACGATTTTTCACAGAGAATGTCGTCGGGAGCGGTAGAAATAACGTTGGGAACACTTTCAACTTCCCAGAACCTTTTTATTATGTTTTCCAGAGAACTCTCTGTTGGAGTGCAGAGGAAAGACGATACACTGGGTATACTGGAAATTTTGACAGTCCCCATTAAAATAAATCCAAAAATCGTGTGGATCGCGATAGGATCATGTGGATTGCCCGATATAGATCCACTTAAAATAATTTTAGAAAATATATCAGCTCCTAATAGTATATCAATATTTCCCGGCAAATAGAATTAAGGTCTGCGAGTTTCAAATGTTGAATATGATGCCAGTTATTAATAGGTAACTTGAAAGCAGGTAGGTTGTCACAAATTTTATTTAAAATGATCGCGTCTGTATATAATATTGGGTTTTCTTGACCTAGTGCTTTCAAGGATAGTGAAACCAACCCATTATTAATATGAGAATGCATGGAATCAAGTCCTCTTACTTCAATGGAACATGAAGATCTGCGTAATCCTAACTGAGTAGCGGCTTTCTGACAAATAATAGAAGTCATACTCCCTGAATCCAACAAACATCTGAAAGTTAAATAATTTCCCCGGGTGTCACTAACATCAACTAAAGCGGTCAACAAAAGTACGCTTCTATCACCAGAAACGACACCAGTGGCGGCGAAAGTGGACCCATTATTGGGAGGCTCCGAATTACTGGTAGACGGAGGGGTTAGAACTTGCGGATTAACGGACAGCCGGTTTGACGGAATTGGGGTCGAAACCTGAATTGTCCCCCCCTGTTGCACGGTCGAGGTGCAATAAAGTATGATGGGAGCGAGAATGACATTTTTTGCAAGAATACTTTGAGCGGCACGACCTCAGGTCATGGGAACCACTTAGGCAATTGAAGCATAAATGCTGCGACTTACAAAAACTATGGCGATCACTAGGTGATTTTTTAGCGAATACACTGCAAGTGTATAAGGAGTGAGAGTCCTTGCAAAGGACGCAAGAAGAAGCAGGCGAGCGGGCGGGAGTTCTATTGACAAATAAACTGGTACGCGGGGAAGTCAAAGATTTTTGGGGAACCTGTTTCAAGGGTCGACTCGGCGAAGAAGTCGAATTGCTAAGGGTATCGAATACAATGCACCGATTACTCAAATATGTCGTTAAAGATGCATAAGTCGGCACTTCGGTAAAACGATGCTCCAGTTCAAAGCTAGTAACGGTAGCGGAATCTAATTATTTCAATAGCATCATAGTTAAAATAAAATCCCATTCATCTGTGGGAAAACCTAAAGTTTTCAAGGCTGATAAATTTTCCGAAAATATATCAATGAGTTTTTTCAAATTTGCGGGATTGTCGGAACTTATTTTCGCAGTATTGTCGATTTCAGCCCAATGCGCTTGAGCTCGAAGTCGTTTGTTGGAATATCGTTCAACCAAGGCATCGTATGCGATTAAATAATTATCAGAAGATAGCGGTTAAGTGCGAACTAGGGAAGCGGGAGGACCCTGTAAAGTAGAGAGCAAATAATTGAATTTTTCAACATTACTTAGGGAAGTATTTTGATGCACCAGTGCGTTGAATTGGTCTAAAAATTAAACGAAAGTTTTATAATCTCCACTGAATTTTCCTAATTCAATTTGTGGAAGGCGAACATTCGAAAAATGAGACGATGCTGAAGGAGGGGCGAACATTGTACTATTGTGTGGAGTTACAACAGTTTCTTGCTCGAACATTTCAGTATACCTAGCTTTGACATTGTAGTAATCTTGCAAGAACGCTGAACGAATAATATTTTCTACTTCCACATCCATTTCTGGATCGGTCAGCAAAGTACTGCAAATGTTGTTGTGATGCTTCAAGAAATCTTGGTGAATTTCTTGAATATCTGCACAACGAACTTTAAATGAGGTTCGCACGGATTTATCAGTTTTCGACTGTTCTGATAGATCATAACCTGACCAGGGCATGCATATCACTGATGCAAACATTGCGAAGATGCTTAAGTTTCTTAATTTTCTCCATGATTGCTTATCCACGTGAAACACAGTAAAACTCCTGGGAAATCAGCAACAAATTGTGAGAAACAGAACGCAAGAAAGAATGTTACGGAGCGATCAACACTAGTATAAGTATAGAGTATAGAGAGATGAACGATGAATCCGTGGTAAAGCGAAATCGAAGATATACCTGCGCGAATTCGACAGGAATATTTCGTAGCGAGCGTGAATAGGAAAACAATCAGCTGTTCGTAGTTCGATTAAAGTACGGGTCATTGACCGATGGACATCGACGATAATAATAAACAGGGACCGGCAAGTATGCGACAAAATCAAAACTTATCTATCGGATCTATGCGGTTCTCGATTGTACGGCGCAGCGTGGGCAATCCCCTCCAAATCTCTGATAAGGAACTGACCACGTGCTGGCCAGCAACGATAAGGCGATACACGATATGAGATATGATATCAATAAAAATGGCGAATTTGGAATTCTGAGGCGGCGTCAGGCGCGGGAACAAAACTATTAATCAAATACTTGCCTGAAATTAATGCAATTTTCACGATGCAAGCACGAAATCGAAGTATTTCCACCAGCGGGTGGCGTAGTAGCAATGCCGTTACGATATTATGTGAATTCGGCCTTGTATGTGCAATTTCAAAAATTCTTCAAAACTGAATTTTTCAAAGATTTTATGCAAAAAAATAGGAAAGTAACAGGACATAACATTCGGCTCGAAGGACCAATTTGCAGATCGAATAACTCGATTTTTAAGAGAGAAAAATGGACTGATAACCCTGGTACTTTCAGTTAAGTTGTTATGTAATTGAGCAAGCAATAATAATGATCAGCACTAAGAGACTTACCCAATGATGATCCGTAAGCTAGATCAACGCCGTGACTAGGTGCTGGACGGGCCCTTTCGGAGCTCTGGTGTTGCCAGAAGAGTCTTTGCCGGTTACACAAGTAACCTTCAACGGTACACATACAAAACGATGCACACGCGGTACATTAGCACTGAATTTCAGAATTATGAGCGGAATTGTCCAATACAGGGTGCCCGTTTTTCGAGCTCCACCATGGGGATCTCAGTTATTATGAGATATACGAAGTCGGTTAAATCAGGGCAAAGTTGCGCATTTTGATGCTGAACAATTTTCTGAAAAAAAATTGATGTGTCATTTTTAGTTTTTGAATTATTGAAAAAAAAACGGAAATTTGTAATTTTCGTTTTTATTTTTTCAAGCGGTAACCAAAATGCCTAGACGTTTTTGACTGGGACATTCTTGAGACATTTTTCACAAGGAATCTAAATCTGTCATCGTAATTTCCATAACGTTCTTGATGCCAAATTCACAACACTCAACTCTGTTTTTTCTTATGGGCGCCATATTGGAATTTCGCATTTTTGAAAAGCCTTTTCTCGCCTGATTACAATGATGTATCACAAGTAGATAAGATTAGCCGTTTCTGACTCTCCGCCCGAGGTCACTCTCCTCCGACCTTGGGCGGAGTGAACTTGGGCG
>OU896711.1:37075082-37182678 GCA_918026855.4 Phaedon cochleariae
GAAGAGAGAAGAAGAAAGATGAAGAAGAGAAGAGAGAAGAAGAAGAAGAAGAAGAAGAAGAAGAAGAAGAAGAAGAAGAAGAAGAAGAAGAAGAAGAAGAAGAAGAAGAAGAAGAAGAAGAAGAAGAAGAAGAAGAAGAAGAAGAAGAAGAAGAAGAAGAAGAAGAAGAAGAAGAAGAAGAAGAAGAAGAAGAAGAAGAAGAAGAAGAAGAAGAAAGCTTATAATTCTGCATTAAATCTCCACACAACGGCTACTTCAACCTCTGAATACTCATAAGATGTATGGGTACTATAATTGTCAATGTATATGTATAGAAATATAACAATAAATATGGTACATATTCGTTTTATTCAGTATAACAACAACGGATTCTAGAACAATAACTAATATCAAATATATAAATCAATCTCGAAATGACCGTTATTATTAACATGAACATGATACATTCAATGTCTATAAAGCACCCATCTGTATGGAACCATCCAGTGCACTATAAGTTAAATATGCATCATGAAGAATAAGTGCGTAAACTTTGGTGTGCGATGGAAACTTCCTTTTTCGTGTTTCAAATTCCAACTTGATGTCGACAGTGGAGGATTTCATCGCATCGGGTTGGTGGTTGCAGTCAATAATGAATAGTGGGTTCTTTCGGAATTCCTCGATGCTCATCATTGGTTCGCTCATGTCTTTGCCGTAGTAACTACGTTGGAAGTTGTCATATGCATAATAGGCTACTGCATCTAATTTCATATCGAAATCCAAATTCCATCGCTCGTATGGATAAACTTCGGGATTCAAATACAGGCGAATATTGCTCACTCCTGCATGGGTGAATTGTTTGATATCCTCAGATCTATTATCCGTGTTATCAGTGTTTTGGTATCCAATGATGATATATCGAGGCCGCTCGAGGCAATTGGTAGTTTTAACGGCCCAAATGTCAGATGCTGTTTCACGAATGGTCGGTAACTCATACAGATCCCACATCCTGTATGCAATTTTCACTTTTGCCGTAGAACTTCTATTCAAAACGGGTCAATAGCTTCAATTTCTGCTCATCTGACGGCATCACATGTCTTATCTTCCACTCAATTTTGTTAATCTCCACATCGGCGTCCACTTCCCCAATATATGAGTTCTTGAATGAGCGAGCTATGATGAGTATTAGCTCCTGTTTGATATTCAAAATACCTCTACAATAATCTTCGGCAAACCCCATCAGATATTTAAGGGGTAGTTTGCCGCTAAAAACGTTGCTAGCTTTATCTAGAAGCACGTGCTTGCCACCATCAAGGCCCCATCCAATTGTCTCTAGGAATTTCATATTACTCTCTCCATAAGAAATCATACTCTTCATGGTAGTAGTGATGCCTGGTTTTCGTACCATGCATACTTGTTCGCCACCCATTTCATAGCGTATTTCATCGAATAAGAATGCTAGAGCATTATTAGATAGATAGCAGGTTTTAGTGGCATCGTTTGGTGTGAATTTTGCCTCAATATAGATGTAACTTTCAGAAATATCAAGAATCAGATCTTGAAAGTTGACGGCGATCCTTATTTCATCAGAATTCTTGAATGAGGGTGACCCATATGGTTTGTATGTGTGCTCATGTAGGCTCATCAGTGAATGATCTAAAATTGGTTCATCAAACACGTCCAATTGGGGGCTAGTAGGGGCTGTTGCAACCATCTTGCAGCTGGTTATCGTAACTTCAGCCAACCAAATGACTTCAAAAAATATTTGTCGCTCGCAGACAATCTATGTCTTTCAAGTTCTGCTCGAATGAATCCACTACCACGTTTTCTCTCCTTCTTATTGATATTGCGCTGAATGGTATCGGAGCTAGTCGGTTGCATGCGTTTTGATTGGTTCCCAAAACAAAACCCCATTTCATTCCTTTGATGGTGTCTGCTTAATGAGCGAGTTGTTTCAGTTCTAGCTTAACGATGATTTTTTCTCCTCGAAAATCGACTAAAAGACGGTTATCATCCAATATTCTCAGTGTTATGTTGTCGATGAACTGACGCCCAGTCGGGCTAATGGGTAAATATATGATATTTTGCGGCTCTTTTGATAACTTATACCCAGGCTCCACATCAACATCGAACTCATATAGTGTATGAACCTCCTCGCCATTGAAGAATGCTCCTGTGGTAATATTGCAGTCCACCCTCAAGAGACGAACCTTTATTATATTCACAGGCAACGTGGATTCATGCAATATATTAGGTGGGTATTTCTTCGCTTCAAATCCCAACACTCCGGCTATAGAAGTCGCAGGTGTGAAATCCACCTTGTACACACATCTCATTTCACATTTTAGGGTGTTATTATTAGCATGGAGAAAAAATATATCATCAATATTTCAGTATTGTGCACGCTATAGCCTTTTGTAGAGCTTTATTGATTTCCTCTATTTCATAGGCGCCAGGTGGTATGTGGACTATTTTGTGGGTGGTTTTAGCTCCTAACACAGCCCAAAAGTCCAATCGGTTATTTTTCTCATCTATATTGAGTATGGAGTTATATGAGTAGAAACCATGCAATCCCAAACCATAGGATTTTTTTGTATCGAGTTCAATAGGTGGGTAGAAGTCGGCGCTCAAAACACTGCGGTCCCCAGATATGGTAAAAGTTTGTGACATGACTTCTCAGAGGAAGAAGACGGCGAAACTGTGATAAATGTTGAAATATATGCGCAACCGTGATGGGAAGGTGACAACCTAATTGCTGCCTACAACAATGATGAATGCCGCCGTTTTCACGAGGTGAAGTATTAATACATTCATTTGCCACATTCACATCTTTGATCTGACAAAAACAGCAAAATATTCTTCTCGGTGTTGGTCCATCATTCACATCTAGCCCAATCCCCTCAGTATCAAATTTGACGAATAGCGGGAATCGAACCCAAAGTTTTGAAAATTGGTGTACATGTTCCCTTTGGCATGACTTTCAATCAAAAAAAAGTCACCAGCTGTACCTGTAGAGCTTACTCCGCCATCTTGAAAAATGTGTGCACTTTTTCAGTTATTCGGTTATATCTCAATATTTGTTGACTTTATCGAGATCAATATGCTCAGATAAAATGAAGGTAATCGAATTTATAAAAAAAAGGTCCCCACATAAATATTCGTTTAGTGCATGGTTCATCAGTAAATCGTTAAACAATATGCGATATTTGAGAAACTTACTCACAATTATTCTGATATACATATATTCCATCTACAAGTAACTGTCAGAGAGTTGGCGTCACATTCGAGTATCCTCGCAACAGCGATCGGCCATTACAGAATACCAGTGTTGCCACATATTCAGGTTTTCTCAAGTGAGCCGTCCTGTAACCTAAACTAGCTCGAAGAGCAAGAGTTTGATGTTGAAATAAATGAATTGTAGCCCCTACATAACCTCAATTGAATCAGATTTGAAATAATTCTGAAACATCTTGAATGAATATTAAAATAAAATTATTGCTTTCACCATTCATGCGGATTCGCTAATAATACAGACATCTATTGAAATGTCTTCCTCTACCCAAGTCACCGTTGTTGGAGAAGATGTAGATCTACTTATTCTACCCATAGCTTTGGCTCCAGCAGAACGCAACATTCATTTTGTCAAACCAAAAAGAAGCAATGTAGAGGCAAAAAGGTACTGTTCTCGCGAACTACAAACCAGTACTAAATTACAGAGCAATATCTTTTTCTTACATGCCTTTGGATGTTGTGATACCACATCATGTTTCTTCAGAAAAGGAAAGTCGAAATGCTTCAAACTCATGACGGACCAGCCATCATTACGAGAAGTTGCGAAGACTTTCAACAACCCGGAAGCTACGAGTGAAGAAGTATCTGCAGCAGGTGAACGATTCGTTCTAGCTCTGTATGGTGCCCATACAACGGAAACATCATTGAACAAGCTCCGGTACAATATGTTCGCTAAATCTGCTACCAACAAGAAAGTAGATATGGCTTCTCTGCCACCGACGGAAGCAGCTTTGAGGCAGCACTCCTTCAGAGTCAATCACCAGGTACAAAAGTGGTTAGATAATCAAAAATGTCCTGAGCTCTGGGGATGGAAGAGGAGTGCTGTTGGTCTGGTACCTGTGCCAACTACCCTACCTGCTTCTCCAGATTATTTGCTCCAGATAATTTTTTGCAATTGCAAGGAAGGATGCACGGCATCGTTTTTTCCCGTTCCATCCCTTATAAGTAATGAATACGGACGAACCCAAGATGACATGCTTCATTCTCCAGAAATTTCAGAAGAACACCAATCCCTACCCTATTTCCCTTGGATCCCACACTAGAGCAATTTCATGTGGGGCGCAACCGATAACGACTTCTTTCGGCATGTCTGCGAGCTGCTTTTCACTCATTTTCAGCAGGGAACGCAATCTTGAGTAAGCCAGTAATGAGTGCCCCATCGGTTTTATGCTTTCTCTATCCATATTGAAGACTTTTTTTGCGTCCGTTGTTTGCCGAGAGAAATTTTAAGCACAAATGACCACACCAGACTGTGTTGAAATCCTGATGGCGCTCGTAGTTATATGTGATTTTGATAGTGTTCAACGATTTTGGCCCTCTCTGCAGATATTCCATCAACTCCTGAGGAGGTGGCAAATCTCCATAGCTATCATAATATTCCACTTCTCTATTACGTTTCTTATATGCAACCCAGTGCGTACCATCGCCTCGATTGCAATCTAAATTCAGAATAGCTGCTTCTATGCGATGTGGGCCGGAACGAGGTAGCTTGTCCCTCATAAATATACCTCGGAAGTGTGGTACTTTCATTTTATCTACATAATTCAATAGATCAATGTCTGTTAAGGCCCTTCGAGGTAGTTCATTCAGTTTTTTGAATTTTGAGGTTTCAGATAGATGCCTAACCCCTTTCGATATGGTTCCAAATAAACTCCTTTACCAACTTTCCCAAGAGCGATCGCCTCCATATGCCTATTGTGTCGACTTGCTTCCGAAAGATGCTCCCTACTCTCTTTCGCTGAACGAATGGCACGAGCTATACCAGCACTTCCTGCAGCCAAACTGCCTAAAGCCGATAAGCCCGCGAAAATGGGTATTAGTGGGAGAATTCCGCCAACTTTAGGTATTGGTATTATCCTAGGTGTCCGTATATTCTTTTTTCCACCTGCCATCTTGACAAATTTTCGGGCAGCTCTGATCGCCATGAGGGATGTTTTGGCTAAATTTCTGACGACATTACTCTTCTTACCCATTTGCCGTATGACATTTCGAACCTTGTGGACTACGCCAGAGCCGAAAGCAATTTTGCTTACACGCTTCGATTCATTCTTTTTTCTTGTAATGCGACGTTTTTTCATTCCACTACGCCCACTACATTCCATTCCGAAGCGCCTCTTCCCCTTCATTATATTGGTGACTAACCAAGAAGCGGTCCTTTCCCCTACGTTAGCGTCTTTCGATTTTACCCGCTCCCAGGCAGCTTCTTCCAATTTCTTATCAGCTGAATGCCTAGTTGATAAATCGTTTGGATACTTCAGATACGCTATATCGTGTTCCTTGCAAGCTTTATCCAGTTGATTTATCCCCTGGTCACCCCGAGCTAATCGTTTTTGGAGTTTTGTTCCAGGCCCACAGTATTGATAACCAGGAATGTGTAACTCGAATGGTATTCTATTTATTAGGGTATTCACAATCCCTTTACCGCTTCTCTTTCGTCGACTAATTCTATTATTATTTATCGATGTGCAACGCTCCAGCTTCATAATATAAATGACCTCAACACGGGTTGCACTACCTTATATATCATTCAACCGTCATACAATGCGGATGGTTCAGCAGGCAGAAACCTTCAATGTGGACAATTTTGATGAGAAAGTGGGGTTGGGAAGTAACATCATCTCAGAACGCCGACATGGAACACAATTCGCGGCCTCATAATTGGTCCATCGAATTGTGGTAAAACGAATGTGATGATATCACTCCTCACCAACGAAAATGGTTTACGGTTCACAAATATCTACCTCTACTCAAAATCGTTATACCAACCCAAGTATGAGTACCTACGAAAGGTGTTGGAGCCGATCAAAGGTTTGGGATTCCACACTTTTGATAATAATGTAGATATAATAGAACCAGCGAATGCTGAACCTGACAGCATTTTCATATTCGACGACGTCATTTGTGAAAAACAAGATGTGATTAGATCGTATTTTTCTATGGGTCGCCATAAAAATGTGGACTGCTTTTATCTGGCGCAGACATACTCTAGAGTACCCAAACAGCTCATTCGCGACAACTCCAACTTCATAGTTATGTTTAAACAGGATGAAATGAATCTTCACCACATTTTTTCCGATCACGTATCTCCAGATGTTACATTCAAGCAATTTCAAGATATGTGCGCGCAGAGTTGGACAGATAGATATGGATTTATAGTTATCGATAAGGATAGTGAAGTACAAGAGGGCCGCTACAGAAAAGGATTCGATAACTTCATATATCCGTGAAATCTAAGCACCGCGTGATTCATTCAACCATTAGATGTGACTATGAGCACATTACATGAGAAAATGACTGAAATGAATTCAGAAATTCACCTCAAACGTGAACTCATTGGAGCAACCGAAGCAGTGAGAAAAAAGTTCGAAAGCCTGAAAAATTACCGTATGGGAAATCAATTGGCGCTCGAAAAGGTGTATGAACCACTCATGAAACCGTTGAATGTTATCTCAGCAGCAGCAGCAGCAACTCCAAATACAACAGCTACTACGAAGAATATTAACAAACGGTTAACGACAATAATGGCACAACCCACATATTATTCCACACCGATGTCGGGCAATGCGTCTCCAGGTGCTACGAAAACACCCAGACAATCCGTAAAATCACGTAGTTCCACTGATGATTATTCGAGCATACAAAAAGAAGATGAAGAACCCGAATATAGAACAATGATGGATACACCACCAACATCATCTTCTTCACACATTTCAATCGATACTATGATACCCGCTGATGGGGCAGAAGCGAACACACTAGATGGACAATTGAGAAAACATTTATATAACTTGAAGTCTAATGACCCCAATTATGACACCACATATGGCGTTCGTATCGATCCCACCACGAAAAACACGATGATGGGTGCCATGGAGATTCGTTTTCCTCCCGGACAAATTGAGTTATTGTGCAGCAATAAGAGGAGGAAAATTTTTCCAGCAACGTCTGAACTATATAACCTTATATTCATGAAACACATACCGAGATCGATCAATGATCGAGATAAGAGCGTATACACAGCTCTGCTGAAGAATACAAAGGCGCCATATAAGAATTTCGATGTACGGTAAGGGTTGAATATGAGTACGAAATCAAAAACGAAATATCAGCAAATTATCAAACCATTAATTGGTTCTCCACATAATATGAGGAGTCAGCAGCAAAAAGTTAAAGGTGGTGGAGGAATATTACAATTAATACCATCCAGCAAGAGTGTTAGTAAACGCCGCAAAGAGTACGTCTATTGGAATAAAGCTACAGAATTAGTAGAACGTCTTCGGCTATTGTGGAGTTCAAAATCAGCCGGTCACACTGGTAGTACGGTGTTATTAACCTAAAAAAAGGCCTAACCTTGACATCCGAAGTAAAAGTTTTATTCCAACTCCAAATTGTTCTATGTAACCCTCTTATTGTTTGGTAAAAAGTTACACCATTTTGAGCGTCGGGTTTGGGGGGGAGGGGGAGGGGAATTTGAAAAATCACTAGTTTTTTTAGTTTTTCGTAAATATTTCAAAAACTAAGCGGTTTATCCTGAACATTGTTATATACAAAAATGTTCTACGTTAAATTTTAAATAAGAATGGCCCTTTTCATAATCACTCTAAATTGTACGGTTCAAGAGTTACAGACGGTGTAAATGTTAACTTTTTCGTAATTTTGATAATTTTTTTAAAAAATAAGCTTCGTAAAAGAATGTTCCTATTTCAGTGGCCAGTGGTATGTTAGTGATAAGCCCTTGAAGGAACGAAAACCTCACCACCTTATCAAGGGGCACTCTTTTTTAAGGGAAAAGAGGCTTCCACAGGCCTAGGCCATATAAACCTGTGGTACGGAGAAACCCACCCTGAACTTTCTACGAACATTGCAACTTAAATTCACTTCTTAAGCATAAATATCTTTCAAATTTGGAATGTTCAATGTCTTTATTAACTTCACTCATCCTCCAGCACATTATCCTCCTCGTC
This sequence comes from Phaedon cochleariae, assembly GCA_918026855.4. Classification (NCBI taxonomy): domain Eukaryota; kingdom Metazoa; phylum Arthropoda; class Insecta; order Coleoptera; family Chrysomelidae; genus Phaedon; species Phaedon cochleariae. Next base: position 37,083,317 of record OU896711.1, read on the forward strand.
TAGCTCGTCGTCTAAGATGTTATTATTGTCCATGTTATCACATGCTTGGCCTGAGCAATTGCTGCATATGCTAGTGCAGTTTAGACCACTCCTTCTGCATTCAAAATTACGAACGCATTCATCTTTGCAAGTACACATTATGAGGGACAGTAATTCCTGGGGGGCTGCAGGACGTGCTGTTGTAATTGGTGTCAGTTGGTCGCCAATCTTCTTCCAACCCCACTCGAGTGGATCCTTATCTTCATTCAGCCACTGTTGTACCTGGTGGTAGGTCCTAAATGAATGCTGTCTGGACGCTCCTGAAGTGGGGAAGTGCATCCAACTTCAGTAATGCATGTATAGGCTGCTTTGCAATCGCTTTCAACTAGGACTGGTAGCGGAGACAATCTAGATCTTCAGTGTTCTTGGCTCCAAACATTGCAAGTAGGAAGTAATTTCCTGCATCAGCCACTGCACTGGGGTCGGCTTTGGGGTTGTTAAAGACCAGAAGTTTTTCACAGAGAACGTTGTTGGCTTGAACTTTCCTATAAGGTGCAATTTTTCCCTTCTTATAGACAGCAGACACAGTGTCACATCCTGTGAAGGCGTAGGTAACCAGAAGTACATCTTTCATATTCCCAATGCCTTGCTGAATGTCAGAAATAATGTACACTTTTTCCTGGTGATTTCCTTTTTCAGGTACGACCATTTTCAGTTTATTCCCTGAAGGTGCGTGGACAGTCAACAGTACTAATAAGTCCGTGCCATCACCAATAACACACGTTTGCGATTGCAAAGCAGCCTATACATGCATTACTGAAGTTGGATGCACTACCCCCCACTTCAGGAGCGTCCAGACAGCATTCATTTAGGACCTACCACCAGGTACAACAGTGGCTGAATGAAGATAAGGATCCACTCAAGTGGGGTTGAAAGAAGATTGGCGACCACCTGACACCAATTACAACAGCACGTCCTGCAGCCCCCCAGGAATTACTGTCCCTTATAATGTGTACTTGCAAAGATGAATGCGTTCGTAATTGTGAATGCAGAAGGAGTGGTCTAAACTGCACTAGCATATGCAGCAATTGCTCAGGCCAAGCATGTGATAACATGGACAATAATAACATCTTAGACGACGAGCTAGAGGAGGAGGATAATGTGCTGGAGGATGAGTGAAGTTAATAAAGACATTGAACATTCCAAATTTGAAAGATATTTATGCTTAAGAAGTGAATTTATGTTGCAATGTTCGTAGAAAGTTCAGAGTGGGTTTCTCCGTACCACAGGTTTATATGGCCTAGGCCTGTGGAAGCCTCTTTTCCCTTAAAAAAGAGTGCCCTTGATAAGGTGGTGAGGTTGTCGTTCCTTCAAGGGCTTATCACTAACATACCACTGGCCACTGAAATAGCAACATTCTTTTACGAAGCTTATTTTAAAAAAAAATTATCAAAATTACGAAAAAGTTAACATTTACACCGTCTGTAACTCTTGAACCATACAATTTAGAGTGTTTATGAAAAGGACCATTCTTATTTAAAATTTAACGTAGAACATTTTTGTATATAACAATGTTCAGTATAAACCGCTTAGTTTTTGAAATATTTACGAAAAACTAAAAAAAACTAGTGCTTTTTCAAATTCCCCCCCCCCCTCACCCCCAAACCCGACGCTCAAAATGGTGTAACTTTTTACCATAGAATAAGGGGACTATGTAGAGCAATTTGGTGTTGAAGGAAAACTTTTACTTTGGATGTTGAGGTTTAGGTCTAATTACACCGTACTAGAAGGCGAATAGTTAATGAACTGCATAAACCTGCCAGACGAAAGTTTCATAGAAGGAGAACTATAATAAAAGGTTTCGCAGACTTATGGCAAGTAGATTTAGCTGAGATGCAAACGTATTCTAAAGAGAATAGTGGTTATCGATACATATTATTCACCATTGATTGCTATTCTAAATATATCTGGACAGAGCCGATAAAATACAAAACCGGATCAGAAGTGACACATGTTATGGAGAGAGTATTGGAAAGGGCTGAATACTCGCCAAGAAATATGCAGAGTGACCTCGGTAAAGAATTCTATAACAACCACTTTGGCACATTGATGGCGAAATATGGGATCAATCATTATTCTACGTATAGTACGATGAAGGCTGCGATCGTTGAACGGGTGATAAGAACAATGAAGAATTGGATTTATAAAGAATTTTCTGCCAGAGGTACAAATGGTATGATATTTTACCGCGCCTAACCAATGCGTACAATAACAAAGTGCATCGAACAATTGGTATAAAACCCTCTGAGGTCACATCTACTACGAAACTGCAAGCTTATAGTCACATGAAGATAGCACCAAAAGCTAAATATCAAGTTGGTGATATAGTACGGATAAGCAAATATAAGGGGGTTTTTGAGATGGGATATACAGCAAATTTCTCTACGGAACTATTCAAAATATTCGAAGTGAATTTAACGAATCCCAGAACATACAAACTTGAAGATATGGAGGGCAAACCGATCAAAGGATCCTTTTATGAATTGGAGCTATTGAAAACCGCCAACCCTGGGGCATACTTGGTGGAAAAAGTCTTGAAGAAGAATGGAACTAAATTATTTTTCAAATGGCTCGGATTCTCTGACCAACACAATTCTTGGATTGATAAGTCTGCAATGATTTGATGTATGCTAACCCAATATAGTTCTTCCGAAACCAATTGTATGCGTTTCTCTATCCATCCTCTACCTGTTGAATCATTGTCAATCCAAAGAAAAAAAACAAGAACACGTTTTCATTAAAAATTATATTTATTGAAAAAAATTCGATTCGGAAACGCAATATTTATATATAGATATATTTATAATAATAATAAGTATGAGGACCTCTTCCTATTGGCCATCTTCATCTGAACTGGTCTGTTCCCGTACGTAGTATGGTTCTGGTGGAGGTTGGTTCAGGCTCCTACGATATTCCCGTCTCTCGTGCGGCAAACACCAGCACGTGCTGAAATGGTGGTCCTCACTTCTATATGGATGGCCGACATTCTCACAAAAATATGCCCCATTTGAGCATTCGGCACATACACCATTCCAGCAGTCGTTCCGATATGTGCTGCAGCTGACACACCTCCGGAATCGCAGCTGGTTCTCTATACTGCACGCCCTGCATGTGTTTCTACAGATACCCATGTTGGTGTTCTTCAGCAGCTTGGAGCACGTCACACACCTTGGTTTGATGCCATCCTCATACTGCACGCTCGGTCTAGGAGGGTCTGGAGATCTCCGTCTATTCGCTGCAATGCAGCGTTGGCATACACCGGTACAGATGTTGATGTCGCTGGCCGCCCAACCAATGTCACAGTTATGGCAGAGTATGAAATCATTCACCCTAGATGGGTACACTGCCACAATTGGTTTGGAATCCCATGATTTTGGATACGACATGATTATATCTATGTTTTTAAACTAGTCGTTCTTCAATGGTACGATGTGATCGATAGAAGTCTAAGAAACACTATGATGAAAAACGCGCACCTCCTCTGCTTTTCAATGCTCGCACCTACTACCCCTCTATAGTTGGTTGCGCATCATGAAACCATTTTTTTGGTGTTCACGCATTGATCACACTAGTTCAATGGAATATGGACACGCCCACATATTGTTGTAAGAACCGCCTTTTTCCCCACTCGAATTTTGAATTGAATTCATTCCTCCAAAAGAAGCAGACTCAACTACCATATTCCTACACCATCATGAACGGAGAACTTAGTGGAATTGTCGAGAAGCTGGCAAATCTGTCGCTGATTGATGAGAATGAGTTGAATGTAAGTATTTCCAACATCATTGTTAACTGATTAGGAAGGCGATAGGCCTTATCCATGTTTCAAGTACTCTAGACCATTTTTTTTTTCATTATTCACAGGATCTCGGAAACGCACACGTTGGGTTCGACGGTGGCGATGTGGAGCAGGACAACAACAACAACGATCAAGACGAAGGGTTTGGTGACGAAGAATGCGGCGAGGGGGAGCAGAGGGTTCAAGAACGGACGAGGATGATAGATGTCGTCGGTATCCGAGAACACCATCAGGAGATGGCCTACTGCACAACAGTGGCAATGGTGGTGTTGAACACAGCGGAGGGGGATAAAAATCTGTGTAATAGGTGTTTCCTTCTATATTTGCTGAGACCGACGGTGAGAGGAGAATATCTACACTCTTCAGCGCATTTAACATCCAGCTTTCTCGAGATTCCGAGAGAGTTTACATGCGAAGTCTGCTCTGCTCCTCTCTACCAAATTCACATGTTGGACTTGTGCCCGTAGTGCAATCATGCCAAAGAAAAGTTACATATTTTTTAAGTTAAAATAAGGTAGTTTTAGTCACACTCTAGAATTAGTTTTGAATAAATTATGTATTAATGATAATAATAAAATTTTGACTGATATCGATTCATATTTTCATTTTGAGTGATTTGGATGGGTTGGGTGGAAATAATGAGAAATTGTCATAAGGATATGTCCAGAAAAAAACGATAAAGTTTGGAAAATGTGAAAAGAGTGTTGAAAATTCGAAAATGGGTTGATGATATAGGCTCATCAGATGTATTTCAAGCTGTAGTTAACTGTGCACACAAATGCGCATGACTTGACCCTTCCAAAATATGGTGCGCACGCGATATCTACCGAAAATAAACGAATGTCGGAATTTCAATCTTCAATATGTATAAAAGTCTCGAGAAAAAAAACGATTTTTTGGTATTGCGCATCATATCACCCACCAGAACTATAGTGCGCATGCATTATCTCGTGAATGCGAAGGCCTATCAGCGATCTGACACCACCAATGTGAAGGTCTCTGAAAGTTCAGCGCCAAGGATACCCTTTAGAGGGGTATCCGAAAACAAAATCGAGTGCGCAGGCCTAAAACAAGCCTGAGGCCGAAATAGACCATAATTGGTCGTTTTTGGTTGCGCAAAAGTGAAAAATATGCGCAGTATATTGGATAATATATATTTTTGGGTATTCATAACGAATCCGCGATCGGAAATTCCGATACGAGTTTTTTTGCTGATATAATGTGAAGAAGGTGTTGAAAAATTCTGAAATGAGTTGATAATATAGGCTCATCAGATGTATTTCAAGCTGTAGTTAACTGTGCACACAAATGCGCATGACTTGACCCATTCAAAATATGGTTCGCACGCGATATCTACCGAAAATAAACGAATGTCGGAATTTCATACTTCAATATGTATAAAAGTCTCGAGAAAAAACCGATTTCTTGGTATTGCGCATCATATCACCCACCAGAACTATAGTGCGCATGTGAATGCGAAGGCCTATCAGCGATCTGACACCACCAATGTGAAGGTCTCTGAAAGTTCAGCGCCAAGGATACTCCTTTGGGGGGTATCCGAAAACAAAATCTAGTGCGCAGGCCTAAAACAAGCCTGAGGCCGAAATAGACCATAATTGGTCGTTTTTGGTTGCGCAAATGTGAAAAATATGCGCAGTATATTGGATAATATATATTTTTGGGTATATATGACGAATCCATGATTTAAATTCCGATATGTGTTTTTTTATCTGATTAACGCATGCGCACAACATTTTTGTGCAAGTATTGCTTGCGCAGTTGGGTGCAATGTAAATAACGGCTAAAACTCCATCTGAGTTGATTGTCGCCCCAATCCTCTCTCGAGTTTCCACCAATAATATAAACCAATAGGAAATGAAATTATGATATTTATTGATCTTGCCATAATGTATAATAATATTGATATTTCATAATCTCCCTCTTATATTCGCATTTGTTTTGGTTCTTGATTTTCAGTAGTATATGACGGGTATCGGCACTTCTTCACAGACTTTGCCCTCCACGACGTCTCGATGAATGGAAACTCACGTCGTCAACTCCATCACCGTCGATCATCATCATCATCTGTTGCTGAATTTCGTCCGCCATATCGCGACATTGGCTAGCGATTCACACCGCCTCTGGACTATGGTATTCATGACCTCTTTTCTCGTTATGTAGCGGTGACTCATTTTTCAGCGTTGTTCCCTCTCGCCATCTTCTACGATTGGTGAATCATCGCTTGAAGACGTTCCCGTTCCTAAATGCTACCTCTACTTTCAATTTCAACAATCTTTCAGTGAAATCCTGGAATTTGTTGTTATATTTCGACATTATTTCATCGGTGTTTTTTGACATGATGTCCATCTTCTCGATTGAATCGTTCACCTTGGGCACCATCATGAGAACCTTCTGAGCAAACTGAGGATAATCTTTGATATGCATCTTCACATCATTCAGAGATTTCCTCATCTCAGACATTTGTTGGTTATAGAACTCCAATGGTACACTATCTCCACCACTCGACGGATTAACGATATTTGTTAATCGTTTACCCTGCATATCATAGTTACCGCTGCTGTCCAATTTGAACCCAATTCCGGGCCGACCATGCAAGGAGCTCAGCGATTTGCTCTTCTTGCGACCAAATTTATCGATAGCGTTATACATCTTCCACAAAGAACCGCTGAACGTGAACTAACAAGATCTGAATTGAACACGCAACTTTTCACGGCTTCTACTAGTTAACCCCCATATCTCTCTCTCTCTCTTTCTCTATCTATCTCTTCCTCATTCTCTTTGATGCCTGTATATCGCACAATAATCTGGATTTGTGATTTCGATCTTAGTTAAAATAATAAGCATTCGTATTTAAATGTTTTATCACTATATCCTATTATTTACAAAAAATGAATTGAAAAAATTAACGCTAGAAATGTTCAATGAACCGATGTATCTCCCTCTCATCATCGGTGTCCAACTCCATGGCCGCCCGAAGGTGTTCATCGATACCGTAGTATTGATTCCTACGCTCGTGGCGGATTCGACGACGTTGGCGACGGCTTTCCTGTCGCCTTGCGCGCCGCTTGACCTTTGCAGCTTCCTCCCTCTCACGTTCTTCGACCATCCACTCCTCCTCAGCCCTCCTTCCTACATCTCCTACGGCCTGATCGTCGTCGTCTATGACGATAATATTATTTTCCCCTTGCTGCCGGAGTTGACGTATAATATTATCTATCGTCATATAGGCGCCGCCATCCTCGTTCCAATCAGCCGTAGTTGAATCACATGGGCCTCCTGGTGAATGCGGGCGCTGGTAGGACGGTCTCGCAACCCCGTCGTTGGTGGTGGTGCTATCAGCTTCTGCGATGGCTACACAAGTCACTGATGGATTCATTTTGCTTGTTGAATTTCAAACTGAATGATTCGAGAGGAGTGATTCAATTTATATCAGTGAGTCGGAGTGGGATCGCTGGCCGTGTTGTTAGAATAAGTGGTGGGATAGGTTGTGGTGGGAAAAAGTAGTGGGGGGTTGAAATGAACGGAACTACCATAGTTTATATCAGTTGGTTTATTGAAATAAAGAAAATTCACATACACTCTAATATGTACATTCATCTTTATAAGATACAACACTAAAAACTTACTGATAATTGAACATATATATACATTACCTAACCTATAGACTTAAAACTAACTTAATATTGGACTTATGTACATAACCTAGCCTATAGTGAATTATATACAACTATAACTACGTGTCACTCAAGTACTCCCTATTCAGCCGATTATAATGCTCAAAGCGAGCTTTTCCCGTTTCACAGTCCCGTCGAAATTTTTCTTCAGCTTCAAGCTGTCGATCCATCTCGGCGAGGCGTGAAAGCAGCGCTTCTCTTTGCGCTGAGAGGGAGCGCGACCTGCTTTTACTAACCGCAATCTGAGTATCCACGTTCGCATTTCACTGCTCCAACTCGACATCATATTTTTTCAAATTATCGATGAGATGTTGCGGTTGCAGTGGAATGCGTGCGTGAATATGAGCATTATCATCGGCCATTACATCTCTTACAGCAACAACAACGTTCTCCTCAACCGGATGCTGTTCTTGCAAACGTGGTTCATCCACACTTGTCGAATCACTTTCATGTCGATTAGCCGGATGCACCACATTTACGCGAATCACATGAATTGCTGATGTCGGCTTCAGTTGATTCGAACGTTGCTGTGTACTTCTCGAGGGGGTGGTTTTTTTGTGGGACGCATGCCATTCTGAAACCTTACCACCTCGATAGGGATTCGCTTTGCCACGATTATCGAGGAACTTGTGTAGAATCGAAGGTTCTAGTTTGACACCAATCTTTCCCTTCTTCTTTTCCACAGAAGTTCCCCGATAATCTGCCTTGGATTTAACAGATGACGATGACGACGACGACGGTGAAGGTGACGCTGCCGATTTCTTCTTCACAATGTGGAGCTTTTTTCCAATCCTTGGTGATTGGAAATCATCATCATCACTATCATCACCATCATCATCATCATCATCGCCATTCCCACCTCTCTTCAAGCAAGCTCTCTTGGGTGCTGATGACGTCGGTTGCGGTGGAGTAATTTTCCGCCCTTTAGTGGCTCTGACAGGCCTCGCGAATACTCCATCGCTACTGGCGTCAACGCCGCCCAATGATGTGCTAGAGCATAGCGAAACCTCACCGACATCCGGTGTAAGGGGTACTTGGGGTGATTCGAAATTGTCTTGCCAGGCCTCATCGCTTTCGAGGTACTCCCTAACGTGTTGGCTGAGCCACTTCTTCTGGCTGTCAGTTTGTTCCTCAGGGTCTTCTGGGATATCGGCGATGTTCATGTCTGTAACAATGAGAATAGAAAATGAAACAATTTGTAAGCTATGATTGTGGGAAGTATATACTCACTCGAAATAGGAAGATCCTGCATTGCGTCTCCTTCGATGAATGCGACATTCAAACTGCTCTGCGCGTCGGACATATCTGAAACAATAGAATAAGATATAGCATCCTCACGTAGTATGAGTAAGATGAAATGAAACAAGATGAATCCAGTCGCCATAAAAATACTCACTTAAATGCTGCTCGGTGCTGTAGTGTAGCGTGTGGAATACAGTTGGCTCGTGTATCTGCAGTTCGCTGCCGGGGTAGATATTTCTGCGATGCTGTATAAAGCTGATCAAGAGTGTGTTCTGGTACTAGCTGATGTCTGCTAACAGAATGAGGAGTCGGTGTGTGCACCTTCAGTTTTATCCACTCACACCCCCACCAATTCTTAGCCACACCCATTTTCACCATTACCGCCACCACTAGCCCTCTCCCTGTCGCCTCTCCCACTCCAACTCTCCCTCCTCCGAATGCAAATATCTACCCCGGAATGATTGCAGTGAGGAATATCAATAAGGATTGGTTGGTGTAAAAAAAACGATTCAATGAAATAATAATGTCCATTTATTATGTATATAAAAAATCGGGTTATCATAACAGAATTAAAATCAATATAAACAACTTCGAAGAGTATAGCGAGAATATAAGTACGGCTGAATATAAGCGTATACTATCTTCTGAAATTGAAGAAATAATTTATTCATATATATATATATATATATATATATATTCAATTAATATTAGTAAAAAGAGTTTTCTTTTGAGTCCCACATCAGCTGCATCCCCACAAAACCTATACCTAATCTATATATATATATATATATATATATATATATATATATATATATATATATATATAAAAATTGTCGAGCTTTCGAAAAATTGTATTTTCTTTATCAAGACATCTGAAAATACAAAGACCCATTATAAGCATGGTATCTTGTATAAAAATTGAAAAAACTCACTAACTTGAGTGGTTACATGGAAAACAGATAATGCACATCATAGTACTTTAAAACACTGCACTATTTTTGCAAACATATTAAAAAATATTTAAAAAAATAATTACATAACAAGTCTTATTAGAACCTTACTGGTCCTGTGAAAATTTGTCAAAAAAATGAGCACATGGTGTTCGAACTTCACCAGTTCCAAACGGAAATAGATGTGACGTTTAAAATTAAAAAATGTGGGAGGAGCTATGTCAATGCCGAACGACGTGTGTTCACTGTCAAAAGTCAATGTCATTTCATGAAAATAGGCGGTTAATTCAAATTTGAAAATTAATGATTAGATTTGTTTTGGAAAGTAAGTAGATAACTGTAAATTGTACTGAGGTTTGCAATATCTGATCGTTTATTCATACACTTAGGTTCGTTGTTTATATGTACCATTTCTAAGAAAGTTCTTTTTTGATAACTGGTTTGTGATTCTAAAATTTCAATATTCGTGAAATTCCCAAAATGATTGAATTTAGTAGTGTGTTCTGAGAGTGCACATCTCGTTTTTTTCAAATTACAATCACTTTTATGAGACGTAATGCGACCTTGTAAATTCCTTCCTGTTTGTCCTTTATAAACCTGATCACAATTGAGACAAGGAATACTATAAATGACATTGGAGCTTTCTAGTGTTGTCAATGGAGTTTTGATTTAACTATGTAAGGAATATATGGTTTTTATATTTCTTCTTGCAATACGAAGTTTGTCTGATTCGAAAACATTGGTTAGCTTTGGTGTAAGTTCCTCAATGTACGGAAGTGATCTATATGTAATCTGTATAGGTTGTGTTAGGAGTGATTGATTAACATTTTTATTACTGTTTAATGATTGATATTGTGGCAAAGTGGGTTGATCTGAATTAAATAAAATTATGTTAATTAAATTTGTTGGGTATGAATTTTCTTTTTAGATGTTTCTCAATTCCTTGAGACCGTCCAATCGAAAAGTTGGATGTGAGAGCTTAATCACTCTATTCTTTAGGGCAGTGATAAGATTCGTTTTCATTTTTGCAGGATGGTAAGAATGGTAACTGATGAATTTGTTACTGCACATTGGTTTTCTATACCATTTTGTTCTTAGGATGTTATCATTCCCTCTGCAGACTCTCATATCTAGGAACAGGATACTTTGATCCACTTCTTCCTCAGATGTGAATTGTTAGTTGATATCGTAGCTGTTGAAGTAGAACAGAGCTTCATCAGTTCGGCCTGATGGTACAGCAAGAATAAGATCATCAACATACCTCTTCACAAATGGAATGTCAAAAGGAATCAAAGAAACCACGTCTTTTACTAAGTCATCAAGTACGAAATTTACTAAGATTGGTGAAATTGTTGATCCCATGGGAGTTCCAGAAATTTGTTTACAATATGTGTTATCAAAAACAAAAAAAGAATTGATACAAAAATATATGCCAAAATGTCAATAAATGCCATGTTAAAGTACAATGGTTTGGAATGTTATCCCAATTTTTTTGTAGACATTGTCTGACAACTTCAAAAGGTAGATTAGTGAAAAGGGAAACCACATCAAAGCTAACTATTATATAATTGGCTGGTAGTTCAATTTCCTGATCCAAAACTCATTGGCCCCTCGTCAAAATGATGAAAAAGTATTGAAAAACATTATTTTTTCGATTATTTGTTTTATAACTCAGGAAGGTGATTTGTTTAAAGAACTGTATTGCCCTGGTAATGTGTTCAAGGGCATCATCAAAAAATTCCAACAGATTTTTCCTCACTTATGCCGAGGCTCAACAAGTCAATATTTTCGACACAAATCACACATGGAGTTGATTGAATATGTTGGTTCACTCAAAGATTAACAACGTTTGTGCACGTATCTCAGACAGAATTCACACTTGTAACTATCTTGTTGGTCAGTTATTTTTCCACAATAAAGACATCTCAGTGTCATATCATCTGCAACAGTTGAAATTCGTCTCTAGATATCAATTATATACTCATTCATATCATAATAATCAAGTCAACTTTTACCTCTCATGATCAGATGGAAATAGTATGATATATACATGCCACAATTATAATTATCATTTTGCTTTATGTGTTGTGAAACCTGCTCTTCATAAAGAATACACTTCTTTCTATTGTTGATTCATATGGATCGAAGAAGATGAATTCGTTTGTTTCGAAGTGTACCATACAATAATGGGTCCCTCTTACAAGAAACGGAAAGACTAACTCATTTTTCTCAATTTTGAAACTCCTATGAAAACTATTATACTTGTTGGTTCCATCAAATATGCTGGTAAAAATAAAGTCAGGTACAATTTGGTATTTGCCATTTGTGTGAGGGTTGCAGGGCTGTGTGCACGTGTATATATACCAAACATGGGAAGTGTTGTATTCCGTGCAAGATAATTTATTCAAATTTATACTCGTAGCAGAGCGGTTTCGACTGTTGAGTCATCATCAGTGCATTTCTGTCAGTGAGTAATCTGCTCTCAGCTAATAAAAAGGAATTGAGCATTCGAAAAAAATTTTTTTTTTCAAATTTTTTTGACAAATTACTAGAAATTTTTTATTTTGAGATTTTCAATATTGAAAGAAGGTGAAGATGAATTGGTGACTTGTCACTTGTTTATAAATTCTTGATTTCGAAAGACATAATAAAATGGAAATTTGAATTAGTTAAATACGAATTTGGAAATTGATGAAAGTGAGGTTACTTCCTCGTCAGGTTAACAAGGTAATTTTTTCATGAAAATATCTCTGCCATTTGCCATTTGTATTCAAAATATTGAAGCAAATCCTCTTCAGATTTGTCACTTCGCAAAGTCACCAATTTCTCAATATCAGCATTCATACAAACTCTCAAAATATTCTTAAAGTATTTTTCACTATGTCGCCGTATGGGGTACTTTTAAGGAGAATTATCAAGTTAGTGAATTGATATTCAATATCTTCTAAATGTTTCATCATGATACAAGCGGCAATGATTTCCTTGAATAATCGCTTTTTTGAATCATCAAAATCCAATGTTCTTATATCTTTAGCAACAATGTTCATCAAGTGAGCACAACATATATGAATACTGAGGAATGATGGAGGCTTGAATATTTTTTCTTCACAAATATTCATTGATACACTGAGGTATCCTTACAATGTCAATCTATTGAATGCTTCCGATATCGCATGAATATTTGCGAAGAAAAAATCCGTTACGACACCTCTGAAAGGAAGCAAGTCATTATTTTCTTCCAAAAATGTGCGGAAGTCATTTAATATTATGTTAATTGATCGAGCAAATTGATCGCTAGATATTATATCAAAGATACTGCACAAACGATTTATCTTCTTTATTTGAACTACCCCAGAAGACAAATATATCCTTTTTTTATCATCTCCTGAGGAATATTTGACTAATCCACCAGTCGCATCAAACTGAATAAGCGACAAATCACCTCCATCAATTTGTTTTCTAAAAATTGCAACCTACTCCATGCAGATACTCTCACAGATAAAGTTCTTCTTGCGTCTGTAGAACTTGCATGGAGAGGAAATGAGCGTCATGCTTGATCCACTATTTCCAAGAAGAAAATGAAAATGTTGGTTCTCCAACTGGTAGGATATAATATAACCCTATTTTTACAAAAACAACACAGGGTGGAGCAAAAACTTGTGCTAATAATGAGTGGCTTGTACCCAATCAAACTAATGTGAATCGTTGCCCAGTGAGACTTCTGAATGAGTTGATGTTGAAAAGGATGGAAAACAAGAATATCAAAACAGACAGGTTATTTCTGACAGTGAATCCAAACTGGAAGAATCAAAAATCCCTTGGCTGGTACAAGAATATGCCAATTGGAGTACACGAAATTAGCAAATGGTCAAAAAATCAGCAGAATTAGCCGGTTTAGACATCACAAATAATAAAATTTCAAATCATTCTCATCGAGCTACTGCGGTTTCACAATTGGCAAAAGCAGGAGTATCAGAACAAGAACTGATCAACATTACAGGTCATAATAGTAGTAATTCTATGAAACCGTATCTGCTATTGGATCAAGAGCATCACGAAAATATAATAAATCAGATGAGAACCAAACAGAGACAAACTTCTGGATCCAGTATTTACGTCGAATTGTCCAGCAGTTCAGCAACCATCAATAGCCACGTAGACGTTTCTAGCGCTGAAAATAATACAAATAAAAAAATGCTGTTTATAATAATTGTAATCTTCACTGCACAAATATTTACTCGAATTAATAAATTGTGTCTATCGTTCAACACTTTACTCAAAAAATAATCGCATCGAATACAATTCGAACTTCAAAATCTTCAAGGTTAAACATCTCAAACTCAAACAAATCGTGTCAGCTTAACAGGATAATCTTCCCGCTGCGCGGTCGAATTATTTAAACTGTCAAACTGACACTCTTCGTAATTATGCAACCAGTTATCGATGTATAACCCGAATATTCTGAAGTACTTGATTATTTCTATATATGGCGAAACAACAGGAACAGTTGAACTGAGGTAGGTATGTTCTGGGGAGTTGGCTGAACAGGACATTTTGCTCTCATTGTCGATGATGATCCAAGATTCAGTAGGTATTTCGTGTTCTACAGACATTTTTGGTCTTGCTATGAACAATACATTGATGATAAAAAATATTCCATGGTGAGGTACTTAATGATCTCATTTTGTCCTGTTATGGCGAGATGAGATCTACGCTGATAAAAAGAAAGGGGTCTGAATATGAAATATAGATTGCAAAACTTGTTCACTACAAAAAAATACATCTCTGTTGAATTTGATTTTAGTCATAAGTTGATGACTAAAAGGAAATCTGAATGAATTTACCTGAGAAGAAAGTGTCTAACTAGTGACTTAGGAGTCCTAACATCCCTGAAGTGATTCAAAGATCCATTGAATGTTACCCTGAAATAAATAAAAGAATTCAACAAATTCATCAAGTTGAGGTCAAAGTATAGTTAATACATTTCAGCTCAAAAACTTCCAAAGTAAATGAATAACATGCTAGGTTACCTATCAATACACACCTCGGTAATTATAAGTTCAAAAATACATATTTCCTGATAAAAATGGGAATATCAAGATTTTCCTTGATAGGTTATGTTGCAATGATGTCACTGATGTCAGTGGTGAATCTGACACTTGTGTTGTCTCCTTACAGTAGTTTCACCTTTTTCTCCGTTGGAATTTTTGTCACGTTGAGATAATGGCCTTGCATCGATTTTGGATGAAGAAAGACGAAGCCGGTAGATTTGTGTCGTCGGTTGAGGGTCAGGGAAATTAATTTATTATTTCTCGCTAGAATTCGAAAGTTTCCATGCTGGTAGGACTGGTTGTCCAGAAGTCGTCAAATTCTTCAACCAATCAGTAAGCTGGGAGCAGTCACATGGTATAGGATTTACAGGAAATGTGTTTTTCAGTCAATTCCACAGGTGTGCAGAATCCAAAATAATGTTTGTGAAGGTGGAATTTTAGTTTTTTTATATGGTTTTGTGTCCTCTGAAAAGAGAGGTATACACCTTCTGGCTGAATCCGCCGCCATCAGTCATCATTTCTTGCGAGCCGTTCGTCCCGGATCGTCGACAATAATGGAGCATTTTATTTTGGGAGGTTCAAGTGAGCAGGCCATCCTGTTAGGTTGTGAGTTTTTATCCTTTGGGTATTAGGGCTCGTTTGCATCTTAGAAACCTCTTCCTGTATTGAACGTGAATCTTTCTTTCTGAAGATTTGTGGGCCTGTTTTCGAGAGAGGCATTTATGGGGGTCGCCATTAACCACGCCGGTCTTTGATCGACTCAAGACAGCTGAGTTGATTCTTTTTATTCGACAACTAATTCAGGCGAGCTTGGCTGCATGGCTCGAGATCCTTCCTGGATATTCCAGTAAGATTTCCTTCAGGGGCTCCAGTTCCCTTCAACCGACTTGTAGCCCTGGCCATCTTGGGGACAGGGACACTGCTGGCTTCAAAAGTCGACCAGGTTCAGGACTACACACCAAGAAGCTGTGTCTTCTCCAGTTTTGGGTATCTGCAGGAAAAGCCTTCCTGAAAGGCAGTTTGATGACCTGTCCGCCTTGGTTCCTGAGCCACGAGACCCCACAGCGTGTTGGTAATCACCTGTAACCTGTTTTGGTCACCACTACAAAGAGACACAAGTAAGAATTTTCCATAAAGAAACTTCAAGAAAGGTCAGTCTTGCATTATATATTTTTTTCTACCTTATAGATTCAATATATTTTTGAAGAGGAGGAGGTATGTAAAGCTTCCATATGGGCCCATATGGGTATAAAGCATATTTGAATTGAAGAAATTTGATATTATGTATTTAACTTCCAACTTTGTTTGGAAAGATGCAGGGATATTTTCAGGTTAGATTGGTGCATGTGAATTTTTCAGTACAACATCTCAATTAAATTCCACATGAGACCACAAGTTGTGTTTTTTTTTTCTACAATTTATATTCCAGGTACAGCTTATTTTAACAATCAAAAGTTAGAACATGTAAGCAAATCGTTAACTTCACCATCTGATACATAATTTTCAAGTTTTCACTCTTTATATAAACTCAGTAGCGCTCACAGGGCCACCTAACAAAATCTGAACACAAGTCATTTGTTCACCAGACACAAGAGCTGCCGGAGCAAATTGTGAAACTTGCTTTTCTGAATTTCATTTTAGACAATGAAATGAAAATCAGTAAGGTTCGTATCATTGATTCATAGACACCTACTCATACTGAATCGACAACAACTGCTACATCAGATAGAGTAGAACGCCTGGAAGCTCTAGTAGAAACATTACTAGAACACCAATCACATCAGTCTTCAGTTAAGCATAGGACATTTATCAAAGCTGACTGCATACCGGAGTTCACACCTGGGAATCCGATCTTAACGTCGTCAAGGTGGATAGAAAAATCGAACAGCTTGGGTGTGAGGGTGAGTGAAAACGTTTCCAGACCATTACGATTTTGCCAAAAGAATGATGGGAAGATACAAACACAAATCCGTGTCTTAAGAGTGTTATTATTTCGAGAAATTGGAATTGCTTGGTGCATGTGAAATTTCCGGAAAAAAGGCTATCTCCAGTTTGATCGATGGAATTCGAGATCAGAGCATACAAGCGGGTGCAAGAGCTGGAAGATACGAATCTTCAGACGCTCTCTACGCTGAATATCTGTCTTCTCTTAGGTATGAGGACTCGCATGCTCCCTCTAATTCCAGTGGTCCTACGAATTACTTCGCAACGTCGAGTCGTATCAGAGATGATAGAAAACATCGAAAAAAAAATCAACAGCCGTAACAATGCAGGAATGCTCCACCTGTAAACGAAAAGGTCATTTCTCTAATGAATGTCCCCAAACAAAAGTGGAATGTTTCAAATGCAAGCGGCTTGGACATGTGGCCAAATACTGTCGAAGAAATTCTATACAAAATCGAATTCTAGAACAATCAAGAGCTACAACAAGCTACAATGATAAGTACTTTTTCGATTGTTATGTCAATGGAACCAAGGCTCGTGCATACGTTGATTCTGACTGTGGTACTGTGCTCATCAGAAAAACCGTTAGTTATGAAATGGGTTTGAATTGCAAACCTACCAAATTGACGATATCGAGATATGGAGGTATAATTATTCATGCTGTTGGAGAGACCGAAGTGAACATCAAGATCGATCGAGCTGAAGAAAATGGTAATGCTCTCATCGTTCCAGATCACCTGCAACAAATTTCCGTTATGATTGGTCAGAATTTCTTGAATCAACCTCAAGTTAGGATGATGATATCAGGAGATAAAGTGCGTCTGCTATCGGCTGATGATGATTTAAGTACTGCTCTCGATACACTACCAAGAAAAATACCATTATTTATTTATTTATTTATTTATTCTTTCATTTATTTATTCATTTATTCATTGTATACATCCAGCAGGTTCGAAAACCCAATTACAGGTGTACATAATAACTATTGCTAACATGATTACATATATAAGTCTATGATAAAAACAGTGAGAAGAAAATGTGAATAATAAAAATAGAACATAAAATTAGGTATGTACCATTAGTTTGGTAATAGATGATGTATTGCGTGTTTGAAATGTGGTAGGCTAGAAAAGAAGATATCGACGTTGTTTAAGTTGTTATAACTACGACACATTGTGGTGATGGGACAGTGAAAGTGATGAAGCGTGTGTGGAATCTCAATGTTGAATAGTAGTTGAGATCTAGATGCCGCACGTGGAACATTGAAGTCAAGAAAGGATAGCAGAATTGATGAATCTATTAAGTTGTTGACAATTTTATACATGAATATCAAGTCGCCTTTTTCACGGTGCTTTCTTAAAGAGCACAGACCAAATTCTGTAAGGAGCAAATTGTAGTCGTATCTCCTGTCAGGATAGCGACCGTGCTTTTTCAGATAGCAAAATTTTAAAAATTTCTTTTGAATACTTTCAATATTTCTGATAGATTTCAAGTGATTGAGGTTCCACACTGGGCTACAGTACTCGAGCTTACTTCTGCATGACGATAGTACAGGGTGCGTGAAGTATATATTGGGGTGAATTCCTTACAATTCCTTATCAAGAAACCTTATGACCTGGTGGCTTTTGAGATGGTATTATCAATGTGTTTCGAAAACGTTAACTTCGGGTCAAATGTTACGCCAAGGTCTTTGAATTCAGAAACACGAGCTAAGTCCGAGTGGTAGATTTGATAATTAAATTTACATGGAATATATTTCCGAGTGAATGACACAATTTTGCATTTATCAATATTCAATCCTAGATTGTTTTTCTCGCACCAATCACAGAGCTTTTTAATATCTTCCTGTAGGAGGTTACAGTCTGATACATTATCTACTTTCCTGAATATTTTAATGTCGTCAGCATAAAATAGCTTATGAGAATTTATGGAGTTCGTTATGTCATTAATAAACAAAAGGAATTAGAGAGGTCCTAGATTGGAACCCTGAGGAACACCCGAGGTAGCTACGAATGTGGGTGATTTGACACCTTCATATTCGACAAACAAATTTCTATTTGATAAATAAGATTTTGAAAGTTGTTGAATATCAGGTGAGAAGCCGAAGTATGGGAGCTTTCTTAGTAGTTGTTCATGTGAAACCCGGTCGAAAGCCTTACTAAAACCTGTGTAGACAACATCAAATTGACCTCTAGAGTCGAGGGCTTCGGAAACAAACTGAGTAAAAGTACACAGATTAGTGGATGTAGAGCGGGCTTCAACAAATCCATGTTGAGAATCTGAGATCAAATTTCTCACATGTGCGTACATAAGGTCTCCAAGAATTATCTCAAACAGCTTGGAGAATACTGAAATGAGGACAATGGGCCGGTAATTAACAATTACTGTCTGTTTTCCAGCTTTGAATACCGGACATACTCGAGAGATTTTCCATAACTCGTGGAAAGTTTTAGTTTTGATAATTTTGTTGAAGATAATGTGAATAGGTTTGACAAATAGGTCAATATGGTTTTTTACAAATTTGATTGGTATATTGTCGAGTCCACAGGTAAATTTGTTCTTCAGCTGTGTTGCCGCATTATGTATTTGTTCAATGGAAATGTAATTTATACTGAAAAAGTTATGACTGGTGCTTGAGTGTTCATCATCGTCGTTATGATCTGCGGTAGTAGAGGGTAGATAAATACTTTCAAAGTGTTTCGCGAATGAATTGACAATGGTGTTAGGTGTTGAGAGTATTTGATTTTCATAAGGCATTCTACCAGGTGCACGAGATTTATTCATCTTTGAATTGATATAGTTCCAAGAATTCTGGGGGCGTAATTTCAGATCTTTTTCGGCAATTTTTATAAACAGAGTGTAAGACTTATCGATTGCTGTTTTTAGAGTACGTCGGGTGTTCCTTAGGCGTTCCAGGTAAAATAGAAAACTGCGTTTTTTATACATTTTTAGATAGTGATTTTTTACTTTCATTTTAGTAACAATATCTTTGGTGAACCAACTGGGTATTTGACTGAACGGAATTTTTTCAAGGGAATACATTGCTTAAAGATACGACGGATGGTATCGCTAAAGAAGACGGTAGCTGAATTTACATCTGGGAAGTTAGGTAACTCGCACCAATTTATTTCACTAAACATTTGTGACAATTTTTGAATGTCTGCTTTTTTTAAGTTGAGTCTCTCCAATTTTGAAGAGAATGCTGGAATTTTTTCACATTCGAGATGAGTGTTCAATAGGTGTCCTGGATGATGCAGATCGATGGGAACCAGAGGATTTTCATCTCGTGACACCTCACGGGAATAATTACTTGGGGATATAACTAGATCTAGCACCCGGTTATTGACATTACAAATATTGTTGTGTTGAGTAGAATCGGAATAATTGAGAAATGTGTTGAAGCGTGAGACAATATTGGACTGATGATCAGAGTTCTCAAGGTCAAGTAGCTCGCCTATGTTGAAATCACCGATGATGATCGTTTTGTGATTTTCTTGGAAGTGCTCGAAAAACTCAAATAACTCATCGTATTCTTCATAAGAGATTCTCGGTGGTATGTAGACAACGAGAATAATAATTGATGTGGTGTGTTTTCTGAAAATTTCAACTCCTAATATATAAATTTTTCCTATTGGGCATGTTAACGGAAACTCCATTGAGTTGAATAAGTCCTTGTCTACTGCTAGAAGTACGCCACCTCCGCGAGATCCGTAGCTACGATAAACAGAGTAGTTTTCGGGAAAAAGTTCGCTATTATTGACAGCATCGCTTCTAAGCCAACTTTCGGTAATAGCAATTATGTTATGGTTATTTTCACAGACAAAAAAAATTATGGGTTTTCGTGTTGAGGCCCCGGCAGTTTTGGTAACATATTACTAACGTATCCTGAGATTTTGAGGAGCTGCTGGATGTATTCAAACATTTTTTGGACAAATTGTAGGAATTCCATTTTTGTATTTAATGGCTGAGTTTGATTCGCCATTGCGCTCTCTGTCATTCAGTTCCTGGCGAGTTTTTGAAAAATGCTCGCGCTGTTTGACAGTCTGGTCTGCACGAAAATATATGTCTTGATATTTCCTGTTAGTTTGTAGTTTTTTGTTACTCTTGAGCAGGGACAGAACGTTGGTAGCATCAGGTAATTCAGCTTTCACGGGACGACATTTGTTGGGATCTAGGAGGTGATCTTCCTATCCTTTATCCATTATGGGCGAAGGAAAGCACCGTAATACCACCGAGGACTGTTGCAGTAATGAGAGTTTCTTGAAGGGGCGTCCCATGTGGCAACGTATATGTTCAAGGAGGAATGAGACCAATTCCTGGGAAAGAAGATTTCGTCCAGGGATGTATAACAAATGGAGAAAACAGATTTGTAGCTATAGCGAATGTATATCCGCATAAGCTCGAGGTGGGTGATAATAAAGTTTTTGCTAGGGCTGTCTACTGCCAAGAAAATGTTTTTTTTCCTCTAGGAATATTGCTTTATCTGTTACCGTACAGAGTTCCAATTTGTTTTCCATCGGGGATTTTTCGTCTAATGATAACCTCGATTCAGAACGAAATATTCGTCTGATAAATTCGCTAAATGAATTCCGATGTTGTTTTGCTTGAAATACTAGTGAACTGGGCAAAACGGACATCCTGAAAATGCAAATACATTTATAATTCATTTATAGGCTATATCGTCTTTCGCACAATGAACGAAAAATTGCGCAAACTGTAGCAGATGATTTGCTTCGGAATTGAATTATAAGAGGATCAATGAGGATCATACTCACCCTACTTGAGCCCTTTTACTAGTGAAAGAAAAAAAAATGATGAACCACGTGTGTGTGTAAATAATAGAGCTTTGAATTCGAAGACAATATAAGATAGGTCTCTACTTCTCCGTGTTGATGAATTTTTAGAAAAATTGAAAGATCGTAGGTATTTCACGAGCCTTGATCTTGCAAGTAGATATCACCAGATTCAAATGAAGGAATCTTCGATACCAAAGACGGCAGTCGTTACGCCTGATGGGCACTATGAATATACGAGAATGCCTTTTGAATTAGCTAATGCTCCTGCAGTCTTTCGAAGGAATATAAATAAGGTACTTGGAAACTCACGACATGGGAATGCACTGGCTTACATGGATCATGTCATACTACCGGCAAAAAACTTCGATGATGGTTTGGCTAGTCTGAGAACCGTTCTCACATCAATGAAGGAAGCTGGTCTAACCCTACGTATGCCGAAATGCCATTTTTTCAAGAAAAGGGTTGATTATCTAGGCCATGAGATCAGTAAAAATGGCATACAACCCGGAAGTCGAAAGACTGAGGCCGTTGCCAAATTTCCATACAGTGCGACAATTTCTAGGGTTGGCTAGTTATTTTAGGAAATACATAAACAATTTTGCTATAACTGCGAGGCCTTTGACCAATTTAACGAAAAAGGACGTGAAGTTTACATGAGGCAACGAACAACGTACGGCATTCCGAACCCTGAAAGATTCACTTGTGTCCATTCCTATTCTTTCTGTGTACAATTCAGACCTCCAAACAGAAGTCCATACGGATGCATCGAAATGGGGCATTGGGGGAATCCTACTTCAACAGCAGAGATATAGTTCTGTTAGACCTGTCATGTACTTTTCAAGGCAAACAACAAAAGAAGAACAAAGATATCATCCTTATGAACTTGAAACCCTAGCGGTTATAAACTCATTGAAACAATTTCGTGTTTATCTCATCGTGATACATTTCAAAGTTGTAACAGATTGCAACGCGATCAGAACAACCTTGAGCAAAAGAGATCTAATTCCTAGAATTGAAAGATGGTGGTTAGCAATACAAGAATTCACTTTCAATGTTGAGTACCGTCCAGATCCAAGATGACTCACGTAGACGCTCTAAGTAGAAACCCTATTTCACTCACAACATCGGTTGTTGATTACGTATCAGTAAATAGCGGAAACTTGAAGCAAGAAGATTGGATTTTGGCTGCTCAACTCAAGGATGGAAAATGCCAAAATATCATCGATGTCCTCTTACGTTCACTTTTGGACAATGAAGATAAACAAATTCAAAAAAATTATTGTGTGGAAAACAATAGATTGTACCGAATCGTACCAAGTGGTAAGTAAGAAAATGGGTAGTGCCAACAGTAGCTAGAAAACAGGTCGCATTACATTATCACGATGACATTGTTCACATGTTTGTAGAGAAAACTATTTCGGATCTGAAGATATGTTAAGAAGTACGTATCATGTTGTTTGGAGTGTTTGTGCAATAAGAAACCTGGTGGACGGAAACCTGGTTTATTGCACCCAATTAATAAAATTGCAGAGCCATTTGATACAATGCATATCGACCATTTGGGTGAAATCAAAAAGAAAGAACATGTATCTCATTGTCATTGTGAAAGCTTTTACGAAATTCTTTTTCATGAAAGCGGTCCCATCAACTGAAAGCAGACCCCTAATCACGTTTCTGGATAGTGTTGTTGAGAACGAGGGATATGCTATACGAGCAAACAATTCGATGAATATTGTGAAGCGGAATACGCTGTCGTTCGCCCTGTATGTTCAATTTCAGGCCGTATCGTATATTTAGGTAGCGGTTTTTTGGTCTTCTAGGCCCAGTTTTTGTTCTAATTGCTAAAGGCCGGTTGGATATCGCTTTACTTCTCGAACTATTTCAGTTTCGCTTTTATCAGTGCTGAAGTTGCATATAGCAGCCCTGTTGGTTACCGAATTGGTCTAATTTGTTACTACATTTTGTGATTAATTAGTGTACCTGGTGTTATTAATTTCAGGTAAGATCTTTGATATTGAATGTTCCCTCTTTCTGAGGCGGTTAGGTTATTCTTTGAGGTCCTCCAAAGTACTATTAGTAGTAGTATTACTTGTTTATAAATTCTTGAATTCGAAAGACATGATAAAATGGAAATTTGAATTAGTTAAATACGAATTTGGAAATTGATGAAAGTGAGGCTACTTCCTCGTCAGGTTAACAAGGTAATTTTTTCATGAAAATATCTCTGCCATTTGCCATTTGTATTCAAAATATTGAAGCAAATTCCTAGGACGAAATTAATCGAGCACATTTTTCTACCTAAAGATAGATAATCAGTAGTTGATAGCTCCTTATTGTAGAAATTTATATTGGAATAGACGGCCACCAATAGACGGAATAGAGCATTCAATTTTGTGTAATATGATATATCATTCACGAGACCGTTTTCCAGAAGCTCAATATCATTTGAGGTTGTCCATTTCAATGAATCTCGTCATACCTAATGTTCGGCGAAACTATTTTTGGAAGTTGATAAAAATGATAGAATTCTTTCAATTTAGTAAACATAGATTCCCAAAAACGTGAATCCCTTGAAATTCTCTAAAATCGAAGTCCTGCTTTCATATAAATCACGAAATCGCACCACTCCCTATCAGTCACTTCCAATAAACCCTGAATCTGATAATGATGATCATGAGCAATTCTCACGTTTCCGTCACTGTCCAGGTACAGAGTTTTATATTTCCATCATTTCTTGCCGTGAATATACATTCCACTTCGATGATACACCTATCGCCAATTAGGAAGTTGAAAATCGAGGGACGTTTTTAAAAAGCAATGAAATGAAATTCACAAGTAATTCGTGAGATTCAAATGGTGTGATACAATTCATAGAAATGAAATATGAAACTGCTGAATCCGCTGATGAGCGTCAAGATCGTGTGTTCTTGGGGTGAATAACATGAATATGGAAACGTAACTCGCCTACTAGTCCATCTGGAGAACCAGCGAGAAAGGGAATTTCTCTATGGATGACCAAACCAGACTTTTGATCACTTTGGCCTTGATCTCAGCATACATTGAGATAGCAGTATCTTTATTCTCGATTTCATATGCAATCGCTGGACTGAAAGTTTTCTTAGGATTAATAAGGTCTGTTGCGAAATTATCTTTTGCCGAATGAGAACAACATATGCTCTACCAAAATTTGAGCAAGTTAGTCGTCTAGTTCTCTCATTGTGCCAAATTTGTCTTTATGTCTTTGATTCCTAGTGAATGATTCTAAATATGTTTTATCGATTAGTGTCACCTTCGATAGAAATGATTCACATCTAGATTTCAAAGATGACTCATCAATTATCGAACATGGTTTTTCATCAGACACTATGGCACAACAGACTTCACACTTGAAATCGCCACTGAAGGAACGTTCTCTTTCAGTTTCACATTTCTTGTGTACAAATTCGTCACATTGGTCGCATTGGACCCAATCTGTTGTGATATCCATGTATGGAACCCTGCCACAATAGAAACATTTCGAAAATCAAAATTCTTTTTTATTATCAACAGTATAAAAGAAATAAATTTTTGAGAATTTCAAGTAGAATGGACAAGTTTTATAAATTATGTTTCTTGAAGTTTTCTTCATCTGAACCAAATCCTCTTCAGATTTGTCACTTCGCAAAGTCACCAATTTCTCAATATCAGCATTCATACAAACTCTCAAAATATTCTTACAAGTATTTTTCACTATGTCGCCGTATGGGGTACTTTCAAGGATAATTATCAAGTTAGTGAATTGATATTCAATATCTTCTAAATGTTTCATCATGATACAAGCGGCAATGATTTCCTTGAATAATCGCTTTTTTGAATCATCAAAATCCAATGTTTTTATATCTTCAGCAACAATGTTCATCAAGTGAGCACAACATATATGAATACTGAGGAATGATGGAGGCTTGAATATTTTTTCTTCACAAATATTCATTGATACACTGAGGTATCCTTACAATGTTAATCTATTGAATGCTTCCGATATCGCATGAATATTTGCGAAGAAAAAATCCGTTACGACACCTCTGAAAGGAAGCAAGTCATTATTTTCTTCCAAAAATGTGCGGAAGTCATTTAATATTATGTTAATTGATCGAGCAAATTGATCGCTACATATTATATCAAAGATACTGCACAAACGATTTATCTTCTTTATTTGAACTACCTCAGAAGACAAATATATCCTTTTTTTATCATCTTCGGAGGAATATTTGACTAATCCACCAGTCGCATCAAAATGAATAAGCGACAAATCACCTCCATCAATTTGTTTTCTAAAAATTGCAACCTACTCCATGCAGATACTCTGAGTATCACAGATAAAGTTTTTCTTGCGTCTGTAGAACTTGCATGGAGAGGAAATGAGCGTCATGGTTGATCCACTATTTCCAAGAAGAAAATGAAAATGATGGTTCTCCAACTGGTAGGATATAATATAACCCTATTTTACAAAAACAACACAGGGTGGAGCAAAAACTTTTGCTAATAATGAGTGGCTTGTACCCAATCAAACTAATGTGAATCGTTGCCCAGTGAGACTTCTGAATGGGTTGATGTTGAAAAGGATGGAAAACAAGAATATCAAAACAGACAGGTTATTCCTGACAGTGAATCCAAACTGGAAGAATCAAAAATCCCTTGGCTGGTACAAGAATATGCCAATTGGAGTACACGAAATTAGCAAATGGTCAAAAATCAGCAGAATTAGCCGGTTTAGACATCACAAATAATAAAATTTCAAATCATTCTCATCGAGCTACTGCGGTTTCACAGTTGGCAAAAGCAGGAGTATCAGAACAAGAACTGATCAACATTACAGGTCATGATAGTAGGTGGGTAACTATACTTATTGAAATTTACTCCTGTAGCTCCCTGTACATGTGCCCTGTTTGCCTGCTTTTGACCAAGACCAACATTTCTGACATGATATTCATCCCTAAAGTTTGATTCTACTCCTGTACTGTTATCCTCAACTATATCACCTATTCTATGATTTCTAGGATTCCGAAAACCATAATCTCTAAATCCTAGGTTTCTTGCAAAACGTGGCCTACCCCTATTATTATTAATCCACTCAGTTGTGTATTTATTCACATTTTGCTCAGCCTGAGCATTAACTGTAGTGTTTTGTGAGTCACGTTCAACATCACTCTGTTGTATCTGATAGTTTTTGTTGTTTAATCTATTTTCAGAACTGTTTGGCACAAAATTTTTTGCTGCTGGATTCAATAGGGGGGTTGTTGCTCGTGAGCTAAATGGAGATGAACCTGGGACTGGTGGTAGGCCCTGTGAGGCTGTTGTTAGCCCTGAAGGTTGCATTGGCACATTTGAATATGGGATCTGATAAATACCTTGTTCTTCCTGATTTCGTCTAGGGATTGTCCCGGTAGCAATACTCACTAATTGTGGGGCTTGGACTTGAGTAACATTATCAGCCCTGCTGGTATTTGTAGACCCTGTTCGCAGCTGAGTCGAACGACTCCTTGTAGTTGGTGGTGTTGGCTGGTTCCCAGGAGATATGCTCCTTTGGGGACTTCGATGTATCACCATTTCCAAGTCAAATCACTTTCCAAGCCGCGAGTTGGGTGACACGATGTGACGTAATCTCAGGTAGGGGGGTTCTTTGGCTTAGGTGGATTTCATTCTTGGTAGGGAACCAGCAAATAAACACGTACTTCAATAATAAACGCTGTGTATTTTGGTATATTGCTAAAAATATGAGAAAATATAACGTGATACCTAAGTTCATATATAATGTTACAAGACAATAATCTTACCTAAAAAGTAGGCAGAAGCAGCCGAGACCTCAGGCACTGCGCAAACAAGCCTTTTAGACCCAATAACGATATAAATCAACAACGCTTGAACATATCAGTGAACCACAATCGGTACATTCGCAGACAGGTTAAAAAACTAGGTTCGAAAGCGCGGGAGGGGAACCTCGAAGGTTATCTCTACTCCTTCATTTTGTGGCACAGATCGCTTGGCCCATAGGCAGCGTGGTCCGTAACAACAAGAGACACATGACCATTTACCGTGACTATAAGCCCGGCTCAATAATAATTAAGAAATAGGTAGTTGCGCACCATTTTTCCAAAATTAAAAAAAAAAAAAACGGTTCTCTGTGCTACTCATAAGAATTGATCACTACGTTCACAATTTTTATATTCTGTGGAGGGGGGTGAGTGTAACATGAAAATTGACCATTTTCATTTTACAGGATATATATAGTCTAAAATCTATAGATAGAGATAAAACTCACCAGCATAAATATACCAGCCCATTAATGTTGGTTTTTATTGTAATTAGGTAATGGGATGGTATCCTCACAATGATATGCTCATGGCGCTCACTCTGTATAATACTCTTTTATTCAGTTACAAATCCAATAGTGAATAGTATCCATCTCAATATTTCATCCATTCTATGTAGCATCTACAGGTGATGAACTGAAAATCTTGAAGGTAGCTAGAAGTAAACAAACATTGATAAGTTGATGAATATAGAGAAATTTGAATAAATTCACCTGAATAGAAAGTGTCCAACTAGTAACTTAGGAGTACTAACATCCCTGAGGTGACTTGAAGATCCATTGAATGTAACCCTGGGATGAATGAAAGAATTCAACAAATTTATCAAGTTGAGGTCAAAGTATAGTTAACACATTTCAGCTCAAAAACTTTCAAAGTAAATTGATAACATACTAGGTTACCTATCGATACATTTCTCGTTAATTATAGGTTCAAAAATAAATATTACCTGATAAAAATGGGAATTTCAAGATTTTCCTTGATAGGTTATGTTACAATTATGTCACTGATGTCAGTGGCCAATCTGACACTTGTGTTGTCGCCTTACAGTAGTTTCATATTTTTCTTTGTTGGAATTTTTGTCACGTCGAGACAACGGCCTTGTGTAGATTTTGGATGAAGTAAGACTAAGCCGAATTCAGGTTATTGGTTACCGTAGTTCCGTTCCAGTACCCGAAAACTCCGGTAGATTTGTGTCGTCGGTTAAGGGTCAGGAAAATTAATTTATTGTTTCCCGCTAGAATTCGAAAGTTTTTATGCTGGTAGGACTGGTTGTCCAAAAGTCGTCAAGTTCTTCAACCAATCAGGAATCTGGGAGCAGTCACACTGGTGCAGGATTTACAGGAAATGTGTTTTTCAATTCATTCCACAGGTGTGCAGAATCCAAAATGATGTTTGTGAAGGTGGAATTTTAGTTTTTTTTATATGGTTTTGTGTCCTCTGAAAAGAGAGGTATACACATTCCGGCTGAATCCGCCGCCATCAGTCATCATTTCTTGCGAGCTGTTCGTCCCGGATCGTCGACGAAAATGGAGCATTTTATTTTGGGAAGTTCAAGTGAGCAGGCCATCCTGTTAGGAGGTGAGTTTTGATCCTTTGGGTATTAGGGCTCGTTTGCATCTTAGAAACCTTTTCCTGTATTGAACGTGAATCTTTCTTTCTGAAGATTTGTGAGCCTGTTTTCGAGAGAGGCATTTATGGGGGTCGCCATTAACCACGCCGGTTTCTGATCGTCTCAAGACAGCTGAGTTGATTCTTTCTATTCGATAACCAATTCAGGCGAGCTTGGCTGCATGGCTCGAGAACCTTCCTGGATATTCCAGTAAGATTTTCTTCGGGGGCTCCAGTTCCCTTCAACCGACTTTTAGCCCTGGCCATCTTGGGGACAGGGACACTGCTGGCTTCAAAAGTCGACCAGGTCCAGGACTACACACCAAGAAGTTGTGTCTTCTCCAGTTTTGGGTATCTGCAGGAAAAGCCTTCCTGAAAGGCAGTTTGATGACCTGTCCGCCTTGGTTCCTGAGCCACGAGACCCCACACCGTGTTGGTAATCACCTGTAACCTGTTTTGGTTACCACTACAAAGAGACACAAGTAAGAATTTTCCATAAAGAAACTTCCAGAAAGGTCACCACCAGTGAGATTTTGTTTCATGCAGTCTTGCATTATATATTTTTTTCTACCTTATAGATTCAATATATTTTTGAAGAGAAGGAGGTATGTAAAGCTTCCATATGGGCCCATGTTGGAATTAGGGGTATATTAGTAGGGTATAAAGCATATTTGAATTGAAGATATTCAATATTATGTATTCAACTTCCAACTTTGTTTGAAAAGATATGCACATGCAGGGATATTTTCAGGTTAGATTGGTGCATTTTTGGAACGTTGTGAATTTTTCAGTACATCTCAATTAAATTCCACATGAGACCACAAGTTGTGTTTTCATTCTACAATTTATATTCCAGGTACAGCTTATTTTAACAATCAAAAGTTAGAACATGTAAGCAAATCGTTAACTTTACTATCTGATATATAAGCCGGAGCAAATTGTGAAACTTGCTTTTCTGAATGTCATTTTAGACAATGATATAAAAATCAGTAAAGTTCGTATCATTGATTCAGAGACACCTACTCATTCTGAATCGACAACAACTGCTACATTAGATAGAGTAGAACGCCTGGAAGCTCTAGTAGAAAAATTACTAGAACACCAATCACATCAGTCTTCAGTTAAGCATAGGACATTTATCAAAGCTGATTGCATACCGGAGTTCACACCTGGGAATCCAATTTTAACGTCGTCAAGGTGGATAGAAAAATCGAACAGCTTGGGTGTTTTAATAATTGGGACAAGGCCACGATGATTTTTCACATGCAAAGTCGATTGGCCGGACTGGCTCGTGAATGGTATGACGACCTTAAAACATATCAGATGAACTGGTTGGAATGGAAAGATCTCGTAGTGAAAACGTTTCCAGACCATTACGATTTTGCCAATACCTTGAAAAGAATGATGGAGAGATACAAACACAAATCCGTGTCTTGGGAGTGTTTTTATCTCGAGAAATTGGAATTGCTCGGTGCATGTGAAATTTCCGGAAAAAAGGCTATCTACTGTTTGATCGATGGAATCCGAGATCAGAGCATACAAGCGGGTGCAAGAGCTGGAAGATACGAATCTCCAGACGCTCTCTACGCTGAATATCTGTATACTCTTAGGTATGAGGACTCGCATGCTCCCTCTAATTCCAGTGGTTCTACGAATCACTTCGCAACGTCGAGTCGTATCAGAGATGATAGAAAACGTCGAAAAAAAATCAACAGCCGTAACAATGCAGGAATGCTTCAACTGTAAACGAAAAGGTCATTTATCTAATGAATGTCCCCAAACAAAAGTGGAATGTTTCAAATGCAAGCGGCTTGAACATGTGGCCAAATACTGTCGAAGAAATCCTATACAAAATCGAATCCTAGAACAATCAAGAGCTACAACAAGCTACAATGATAAATACTTTTTCGATTGTTAATTGTTGATTCTGACTGTGGTACTGTGCTCATCAAAAAAACCGTTAGTTATGAAATGGGTTCGAATTGCAAACCTACCAAATTGACGATATGGAGATATGGAGGTATGATCATTCATGCTGTTGGAGAGACCGAAGTGAACATTAAGATCGATCGAGCTGAAGAAAATGGTAATGCTTTCATCGTTCCAGATCACCTGCAACAAATTTCTGTTATGATTGGTCAGAATTTCTTGAATCAACCTCAAGTTAGGATGATGATATCAGGAGATAAAGTGCGTCTGCTATCGGCTGATGATGATTTAAGTACTGCTCTCGATACACTACCAACAAAAATACCATTATTTATTTATTTATTTATTTATTTATTTATTTATTTATTTATTTATTTATTTATTTATTTATTCATTTATTCATTGTACACATCCAGCAGGTTAGAAAACCCAATTACAGGTGTACATAATAACTATTGCTAACATGATTACATATAAGTCTATGATGAAAACAATGAGAAGAAAATGTGAATAATAAAGATAGAACATAAAATTAGGTATGTACCATTAGTTTGGTAATAGGTGATGTATTGCGTGATTGAAATGTGGTAGGCTAGAAAAGAAGATATCGACGTTGTTCAAGTTGTTATAACTACGACACATTGTGGTGATGGGACAGTGAAAGTGATGAAGCGTGTGTGGAATCTCAATGTTGAATAGTAGTTGAGATCTAGATGCCGCACGTGGAACATTGAAGTTAAGAAAGGATAGTAGAGTTGATGAATCGATTGAGTTGTTGACAATTTTATACATGAATATCAAGTCGCCTTTTTCACGGTACTTTCCTAAAGAGCACAGACCAAATTCTGTAAGAAGCAAATTGTAGTCGTATCCCCTGTCAGGATAGCGACCGTGCTTTTTCAGATAGCAAAATTTCAAAAATGTCTTTCGAATACTTTCAATATTTCTGATAGATTTCAAGTGATTGGGGTTCCACAGTGGGCTACAGTACTCGAGCTTACTTGTGACATGACAATAGTACAGGGTGCGTAAAGTATCTATTGAGGTGAATTCCTTACGATTCCTCATCGAGAAACCTAATGACCTGGTGGCTTTTGAGATGGTATTATCAATGTGTTTCGAAAACGTTTACTTCGGGTCAAATGTTACGCCAAGGTCTTTGAATTCAGAAACACGAGCTAAGTCCGAGTGGTAAATTTGATAATTAAATTTACATGGATTATGTTTTCAAGTGAATGACATAATTTTGCATCTATCAATATTTAATCCTAGATTGTTTTTCTCGCACCAATCACAGAGCTTCTTTATATCTTCCTGTAGGAGGTTACAGTCTGATACATTATCTACTTTCCTGAATATTTTAATGTCGTCAGCATACAATAGTTTATGAGAATTTATGGAGTTCGTTATGTCATTAATAAACAAAAGGAATGAGAGAGGTCCTAGATTGGAACCATGAGGAACACTCGAGGTAGCTACGAATGTGGGTGATTTGACACCTTCATATTCGACAAACAAATTTCCATTTGATAAGTAAGATTTTAAAAGTTGTTGAATATCAGGTGAGAAGCCGAAGTATGGGAGCTTTCTTAGTAGTTGTTCATGTGAAACCCGGTCGAAACACTTACTAAAACCTGTGTAGACAACATCAACTTGACCTCTAGAGTTGAGAGCTTCGGAAACAAACTGAGGAAAAGTACACAGATAAGTGGATGTAGAGCGGGCTTTAACAAATCCGTGTTGAGAATCTGAGATCAAATTTCTCACATGTGCGTACATAAGATCGCCAAGAATTATCTCAAACAGCTTGGAGAATACTGAAATGAAGACAATGGGCCAGTATTTAACAATTTCTGTCTGTTTTCCAGCTTTGAATACCGGACATACTCGAGAGATTTTCCATAACTCGTGGAAAGTTTTAGTTTTGATAATTTTGTTGAAGATAATGTGAAAAGGTTTGACAAATAGGTCAATATGGTTTTTCACAAATTTGATTGGTATATTGTCGGGTCCACAGGTAAATTTGTTCTTCAGCTGTGTTGCCGCATGATGTATTCGTTGAATGGAAATGTAATTTATATTGAAAAAGTTATGACTGGTGCTTGAGTGTTCATCATCGGCATTATGATCTGCGGTAGTAGAGGGTAGATAAATACTATCAAAGTGTTTCGCGAATGAATTGACAAAGGTGTTAGGTGTTTAGAGTATTTGATTTTCATAAAGCATTCTACCAGGTATACGAGATTTATTCATCTTTAAATTGATATAGTTCCAAAAATTCTGGGGGCGTAATTTCAGATCTTTTTTGGCATTTTTTATAAACAGAGTGTGAGACTTATTGATTGCTGTTCTTAGAGTACGTCGGGTGTTCCTTAGGCGTTCCAGGTAAAATAGAAATCTGCGTTTTTTATACATTTTTAGATAGTGATTTTTTACTTTCATTTTAGTAACAATATCTTTGGTGAACCAAACTGGGTATTTGACTGAACGACATTCTTTCAAGGGAATACATTGCTTAAAGATACGATGGATGGTATCGCTAAAAAAGACGGTAGCTGAATTTACATCTGGGAAGTTAGATAACTCGCACCAATTTGTTTCACTAAACATTTGTGACAATTTCTGAATGTTTGCTTTTTCGAAGTTGAGTCTCTTCAATTTTGAAGAGAATGCTGGAATTTTTTCACATTCAAGATGAGTGTTCACTAGGAGTCCTGGATGATGCAGATCGATGGGAACCAGAGGATTTTCATCTCGTGACACCTCAAGGGAATAATTACTTGGGGATATAACTAGATCTAGCACCCGGTTATTGGCATCACAAATATTGTTGTGTTGAGTAGAATCGGAATAATTGTGGAATGTGTTGAAGCGTGAGACAATATTGGACTGATGATCAGAGTTCTCAAGGTCGAGTAGCTCGCCTATGTTGAAATCACCGATGATGATCGTTTTGTGATTTTCTTGGAAGTGCTCGAAAAACTCAAATAACTCATCGTATTCGTCATAAGAGATTCCGGTGGTATGGAGACAACGAGAATGATAATTGATGTGGTGTGTTTTCTGAAAATTTCAACTCCTAATATATCAATTTTTCCTATTGGGCATGTTAACGGAAACTCCATTGAGTTGAATAGGTCCTTGTCTACTGCTAGAAGTACGCCACCTACCTCCGCGAGATCCGTAGCTACGATATACAGAGTAGTTTTCGGGAAAAAGTTCGCTATTATTGACAGCATCGCTTCTTAGCCAACTTTCGGTAATAGCAATTATGTTATGGTTATTTTCACAGACATTTAAAAAAAAAAGTATGGGTTTTCGTGTTGAGGCCCCGGCAGTTTTGGTAACATATTACTAACGTATCCTGAAATTTTGAGGAGCTGCTGGATGTATTCAAGCATTTTTTGGACAAATTGTAGGAATTCCATATTTGTATTTAATGGCTAAGTTTGTTTCGCCATTGCGCTCTCTGTCATTCAGTTCCTGGCGAGTTTTTGAAAAATGCTCGCGCTGTTTGACAGTCTGGTCTGCACGAAAATATATGTTTTGATATTTCCTGTTAGTTTGTAGTTTTTTGTTACTCTTGAGCAGGGACAGATCGTTGGTAGCATTAGGTAATTCAGCTTTCACGGGACGACATTTGTTGGGATCTAGGAGGTGATCTTCCTATCCATTATGGGCGAAGGAAAGCACCGTAATACTACCGAGGACTGTTGCAGTAGTGAGAGTTTCTTCAAGGGGCGTCCCATGTGGCAACGTATATGTTCAAGGAGGAATGAGACCAATTTCTGGGAAAGAAGATTTCGTCCAGGGATATATAACAAATGGAGAAAACAGATTTGTAGCTATAGCGAATGTGAGTTGATCAACGACCGCATAAGCTCGAGGTGGGTGATAATAAAGTTTTTGCTAAGGCTGTCTATTGCCTAGAAAATGATTTTGTTTCCTCTAGAAATATTGCTTTATCTGTTACCGTACAGAGTTCCAATTTGTTTTCCATCGGGGATTTTTCGTCTAATGATAACCTCGATTCAGAACAAAATATTCGTCTCATAGATTTGCTCAATGAATTCCGATGTTGTTTTGCTCAGAATACTAGTGAACTGGGCAAAACGGACATCCTGAAGATGCAAATACATTTATAATTTATTTATAGGCCATATCGTCTTTCGCACAATGAACGAAAAATTGTGCGAACTGTAGTAGATGATTTGCTTCAGAATTGAATTATAAGAGGATCACACTCACCATACTCGAGCCCTTTCACTAGTGAAAAAAAAAAAAGAATGGTGAACCACGTGTGTGTGTGAATAATAAAGCTTTGAATTCGAAGACAATAAAAGATAGGTTTCTACTTCCCCGTGTCGATGAATTTTTAGAAAAATTGAAAGATCGTAAGTATTTCACGAGCCTTGATCTAGCAAGTAGATATCATCAGATTTAAATGAAGGAATCTTCGATACCAAAGACGGCATTCGTTACGCCTGATGGGCACTATGAATATACGAGAATGCCTTTTGAATTTGCTAATGCTCCTGCAGTCTTTCGAAGGAATATAAATAAGGTACTTGGAAACTCACGACATGGGAATGCACTGGCTTACATGGATCATGCCTTACTACCGGCAAAGAACTTCGATGATGGTTTGGCTGGTCTGAGAACCGTTCTCACATCAATGAAGGAAGCTGGTCTAACCTTACGTATGTCGAAATGCCATCTTTTCAAGAAAAGGGTTGATTATGTAGGCCATGAGATCAGTAAAAATGGCATACAACCCGGAAGTCGAAAGACTGAGGCCGTTGCCAAAATTTCCTGTACCCGCTAATGTCCATACAGTGCGAAAATTTCTAGGGTTGGCTAGTTATAGGAAATACATAAAAAATTTTGCTATAACTGCGAGGCCTTTGACCAATTTAACGAAAAAGGACGTGAAGTTTACATGAGGCAACGAACAACGTACGGCATTCTGAACCCTGAAAGATTCACTTGTGTCCAGACCTATTCTTTCTGTGTACGATTCAGACCTCCAAACAGAAGTCCATACGGATGCATCGAAATGGGGCATTGGGGGAATCCTACTTCAACAGCAGAGATATAGTTCTGTTAGACCTGTCATGTACTTTTCAAGGCAAACAACAAAAGAAGAACAAAGATATCATCCTTATGAACTTGAAACCCTAGCGGTTATAAACTCATTGAAACAATTTCGTGTTTATCTCATCGTGATACATTTCAAAGTTGTAACAGATTGCGACGCGATCAGAACAACCTTGAGCAAAAGAGATCTAATTCCTAGAATTGAAAAATGGTGGTTAGCAATACAAGAATTCACTTTCAATGTTGAGTACCGTCCAGATCCAAGATGACTCACGGAGACGCTCTAAGTAGAAACCCTATTTCACTCACAACATCGGTTGTTGATTACGTATCAGTAAATAGCGAAAACTTGAACCAAGAAGATTGGATTTTGGCTGCTCAACTCAAGGATGGAAAATGCCAAAATATCATCGAAGTCCTCTTACGTTCACTTTTGGACAATGAAGATAAACAAATTCAAAAAAATTATTGTGTGGAAAACAATAGATTGTACCGAATCGTACCAAGTGGTAAGTAAGAAAATGGGTAGTGCCAACAGTAGCTAGAAAACAGGTCGCATTACATTATCACGATGGCATTGTTCACATGTCTGTAGAGAAAACTATTTCGGATCTGAAGATATGTTAAGAAGTACGTATCATGTTGTTTGGAGTGTTTGTGCAATAAGAAACCTGGTGGACGGAAACCTGGTTTATTGCACCCAATTAATAAAATTGCAGAGCCATTTGATACAATACATATCGACCATTTGGGTGAAATCAAAAAGAAAGAACATGTATCTCATTGTCATTGTGAAAGCTTTTACGAAATTCTTTTGCATGAAAGCGGTCCCATCAACTGAAAGCAGACCCCTAATCACGTTTCTGGATAGTGTTGTTGAGAACGAGGGATATGCTATACGAGCAAACAATTCGATGAATATTGCCGTAACTTGAACATCAAACATGTCTTGAATGCAACTTCTACTCCTAAGGCAAATGGACAAGTCGAGAGGTACAATCGTACGATTCTGGCTTCTTTCAGTGCCTGTATCGAAGAAGAGGAGAGATGGGAAAAGATGGTGTCAAAAGTTCGTTGGAGATTGAATTAGACTATAGACGCATGAAGGAGGAAGGAAAGCTCAAAGTCATCTCCACAACTTTAATATGAAGTTTATTCAACGGGACATGTTTCGAACTTATAAAAGTCCATCTTCAGCCGTATTTAAGAAATTACTAAAAGTAAAGACATTTGAAAATATACAAAATGTTATAAAAATTGTTTTTTGACTTACATGGGGGTGAAACATTGTTTGTTTTAACAATGATGTCGATGTCTCTCATCATAATGTCATTGATGAAGAATAAATAAATTGAGGAATAAACGGGTTTTCATTAAAAATGAAGGGCCCCGTGCCCTGAGAACGCGCACTTATGAATCAATCAAAAGTCAAGTCCCAGAAGGGAAACTTGACGAACACACAAGGTGCTCAAAGTAACCATATTGGTGTATTACAGGAAAGGGTCCCGTACCCTTGAGAGAGCGCACTTAAAAAGCAAAAATCAATTTAGAATTGATGGGGCCAAAGCCAAAAACGTGTTACATCCAACCTAAGGTTAGAAACACAGAATTAATTAATTGCAAGAACTTGACATAAGTCAAAGTCTTAATAACATGACATTATGACCAGTGACATAGGACACAGAATTAAAGCAAACAATGGGATGAATGTGAATTCCACTAGAGATAGTACAGTTAACAATACTCAATCAGAAATGACAATGAGAAGATTTGAAAGGGAGAGGGAGGAGAAACATTCCAACAAGATGGTTAGTCGCAAATCTGAAATTAAATGAATGATGATAATTGAAAGAGACCAAAGCAGGTGCCAAACAACATAAAACTAAATTTGGTTATTGGTAAAATCTAAGGAATTGAAAAATTTCACACAGTCATAGTTGACCTGTTCATTAAGGGATGTGACCAAATTATTGTTCAAAGCAGAATTTATTTCAAAAATTTCCAGCAAATTCAATAAAGTACCTTTCTGACAAACATGTAATATTTTTAAATCTTGATTCATGTCAAAATTGTGTTCAGAATTTAGTATGTGGTTAGCAAAAGAACTCTTAGTGTTATACTCATCTAAAATCGGAGGGGAGGTTTTGGATTTTTCTATGGTTTTTACATGTTCCAAGACTCTAGTTGAAATCCTTCTACCGCTTTGGCCAACATACTGTGCGTTGCAATCAGAACAAGAAATGCAATAGACACCAGATTTGTGATTCAAAGGAACTTTGTCTTTTGTATTAACTAAGATTTTTGAAATATTGTCAATAGTGTAAAAAGAAATATTTATATTATCCATAAAACGATGAAAAATATTTTTAATATCAATGGAGACTTTACCCAAGAACGGAATTGAGGCAAAACGGTTCCTAGGGTTATCCAAGGGCAATAAACTTCTATTAATAGATTTGTTGAGGTGTTTGTTGTATATTCTATTGATGACATGAGGAGGGAAACCATTGTTATGGCCAATCTGTTTGATAATGTTCAATTCATTATTAAAAGCAACCGGACTCATAGGAATGTTGAACAATCTATGGAACAAAGAATTAAATGCAGCAAATTTATGTTGATTAGGGTGGCAAGAAGAGAAAGGAATGACTGAATCTGTGTGTGTAGGTTTACGGTAAATGGAAAAGTTGAAATGACCATTGTCCATGTTGATAAGCAAGTCCAAAAAGGGAAGTGAATTGTTCACTGCAACCTCCATAGTAAACTTAATTGCAGGGTGTAAGGAATTCAAGAAATCTAAGAGAAGGTTGACTTCCTGTAAATTACCATCAAATAAAACTACAACATCATCAACATACCTGTACCAAAAACATATTTTCTGATTCAAATTGAAATTATTTAGTTGACTTTCTAAATTGTGTAAAAAGATTTCAGCCAGAAGAGAAGATAAGTTACTTCCCATTGCTAGGCCAGAAACTTGTGAAAAATAAGAATTATTGAATTGAAAGAAATTTTGTTTGAGAACAATATCCAGCAAAGTACAAATGTTCAAACAATGAAACATGGGGATATTCGCGTTGAACAACAATTGACGGACCAGTAAAATGCAATCATCTGGAGGGACTGAAGGAAACAAGTTAACCACATCAAATGATACTAAAATTGAATTTTGAGGAATATTAACATTCTTAATTTTGTTTGTTAGATCAAAAGAATTTTTCAAGGCCAAAGGATTACTAAAATCTGTGAGATCTCTAATCAAGGAATTAAGCCAAGAAGCCAGATTGGAAGCTGGAGAATTACAATAAGAGACAACAGGACGAATAGGAACACCTTCTTTATGTATCTTAGGAAGACCATAAAGTAAAGGAGTAGAAGGGTTCATAGGTGTTAATGCTATTTTGGAAGAATGATAAAACATGATAGTATCTATACAAGAGTTAAACAAAATTTTCATATTGTTGAAGAATTTCAAAGTGGGGTCTAAGCGTAATTTAGTAAAACTATCAGAATCCAGAAACTGATTTACTTTATCTACATAATCATCTTTGTCTAGGATAACTAGGCAGTTGCCTTTGTCAGCTTTGGTGACTATTAGTTGATTATCAACAATTTTTTTGGAAATATTTTTAGAAAGTTTTAGATCATGAATGTTATTCAAATGATTGGACTGAATGTTAAAATTGTTATTCAAAGCTCTTGCAATCTCACTTCTTAGCAGATCCTTGTTAGGAACTTTATGCTGTTCAATAACCTTTTCACATTGAACAGATAATAACTTATAATTAGGAATATGTTTGTTTTTAGTAATATTGTATTTCAAACCATTATTTAAAAATGAAGTTTCTTTATGTGAAAATTGACAATTGGATAGATTCAGAACTCTAGCATGAAATGTGTAATTGGAATACTGAGAAACATTAAAATGAATATCTGGGTTACTGGGATGTTGGTTGATTTTTAGGTTAGAGAGCTTGTTTTTTAGAATTATGTGTTTGGACCTGCCTTGATCTACAACAAAATCAAGGAAATTGGAATACATTGAATCTAACTCACAACTGTGTAACAAAAATGAGAGGTTGTTATACAACCATTTTAACTTATTGTTGATATCTGATAAACGTACATAATGACGTTTAATCTCTTTTTTAATCCAAATACGTTGGGCTGATTGAATAGCTCTTCTGGATGAGTAGTTAGCAGCATTAGAACGTAGAGTGATGTATCCTGGGATGAGTTGTTGATGTAGACATTCTCTGTTGAACCAAATGTCTAGACAAGTTATCTTTCTTTGTAGTAGTATCTTCTTAAAGAAATGGACCAAGGTTGCTCGACTAGCATTATTTAATCTCTGGTAGAAGTCCATGTTTGCTCAAAGTTCTTTGTTCCATAGATTGTTCAACATTCCTATGAGTCCGGTTGCTTTTAATAATGAATTGAACATTATCAAACAGATTGGTCATAACAATGGTTTCCCTCCTCATGTCATCAATAGAATATACAACAAACACCTCAACAAATCTATTAATAGAAGTTTATTGCCCTTGGATAACCCTAGGAACCGTTTTGCCTCAATTCCGTTCTTGGGTAAAGTCTCCATTGATATTAAAAATATTTTTCATCGTTTTATGGATAATATAAATATTTCTTTTTACACTATTGACAATATTTCAAAAATCTTAGTTAATACAAAAGACAAAGTTCCTTTGAATCACAAATCTGGTGTCTATTGCATTTCTTGTTCTGATTGCAACGCACAGTATGTTGGCCAAAGCGGTAGAAGGATTTCAACTAGAGTCTTGGAACATGTAAAAACCATAGAAAAATCCAAAACCTCCCCTCCGATTTTAGATGAGTATAACACTAAGAGTTCTTTTGCTAACCACATACTAAATTCTGAACACAATTTTGACATGAATCAAGATTTAAAAATATTACATGTTTGTCAGAAAGGTACTTTATTGAATTTGCTGGAAATTTTTGAAATAAATTCTGCTTTGAACAATAATTTGGTCACATCCCTTAATGAACAGGTCAACTATGACTGTGTGAAATTTTTCAATTCCTTAGATTTTACCAATAACCAAATTTAGTTTTATATTGTTTGGCACCTGCTTTGGTCTCTTTCAATTATCATCATTCATTTAATTTCAGATTTGCGACTAACCATCTTGTTGGAATGTTCCTCCTCCCTCTCCCTTTCAAATCTTCTCATTGTCATTTCTGATTGAGTATTGTTAACTGTACTATCTCTAGTGGAATTCACATTCATCCCATTGTTTGCTTTAATTCTGTGTCCTATGTCACTGGTCATAATGTCATGTTATTAAGACTTTGACTTATGTCAAGTTCTTGCAATTAATTAATTCTGTGTTTCTAACCTTAGGTTGGATGTAACACGTTTTTGGCTTTGGCCCCATCAATTCTAAATTGATTTTTGCTTTTTAAGTGCGCTCTCTCAAGGGTACGGGACCCTTTCCTGTAATACACCAATATGGTTACTTTGAGCACCTTGTGTGTTCGTCAAGTTTCCCTTCTGGGACTTGACTTTTGATTGATTCATAAGTGCGCGTTCTCAGGGCACGGGGCCCTTCATTTTTAATGAAAACCCGTTTATTCCTCAATTTATTTATTCTTCATCAATGACATTATGATGAGAGACATCGACATCATTGTTAAAACAAACAATGTTTCACCCCCATGTAAGTCAAAAAACAATTTTTATAACATTTTGTATATTTTCAAATGTCTTTACTTTTAGTAATTTCTCAAATACGGCTGAAGATGGACTTTTATAAGTTCGAAACATGTCCCGTTGAATAAACTTCATATTAAAGTTGTGGAGATGACTTTGAGCTTTCCTTCCTCCTTTAAAAATTCCACTCCACTTTGAGCAAACATGGACTTCTACCAGAGATTATAGACGCATGGTCTATAGTGACATTTTTTTGTCTGTTTGTTGTTTTCATCATTGTTCGGACTAGCTTCCAGTTGTGAGGTGCTGTGCCCGCCTGGTAGGCACTGTGTGTTGTTAAGCCTCGACTTGCCTGAAACGAATTCGAAAGCAACGAATTATCAAAAGCCATTAAGAGAACGAACTCAACGAAAGATAGTTCGAGATAAAATTGTTATTTCTCAGTTGTGTGCACAACATTAGAATAGTCAGTAGACGTTGAATGATAGTAGTATATGGTATTGTCAATAGGGCACGTACTAATAGGCGATGTGTGCATGTATTTCAAGTCGTCAGTGCAGTGGAAACGTCGAGTGTCATCAAATACTAACTTAGCCGCTCAGTATATTGTCAAGTGGTTGAAATTTTTTTTTGTTCTTTGTTCACACAGATTTGATTCGAAACGGAAGCTTGGCCGACTATAAAAGACGCCCGGTATACATGGTATGATAGTTCAACACAAGAAGTTGTATAACGCGTTACTCATCCCGGAATGTAAGAAAAATGATGCGCATTTTGTGTAACTCTGTGTTTTGTGGGATCTCGCTTAGCTCGTACTGCAAAATTCCATCGTCACACGAAATGACGCGTCACTGGATACGTGGATATCTATTCCAAATGTTATTTAAAACGCGTTCAAGGCAACTTGCTACTTTCTCCATTGAATTAACAATCGAACTACAAAAGGGGATTATCACGTCAAATTCAGTTTGAAAAAGTTCTTCATCCACACATCAGAGGGATATTTTGTACTTCCGACCTCCACTCCATCAATTGGTGATTGGAATGTTCTCATTATCATCTTTCACATAATTATCTCAACTTCTACTTCCTTTATAAATGCAGAAGTAGGGAAACCCAAAGGCAGGTAATAAGTGAGGTGTACTTATCCAAACGGAAGTGACGTCACGGGTGAGATTACCAGCTCCGACCATGACAGGTAGTATGAGTGGAATATGACCTAGAATTGCGAATTATGACAGTGTTCACCCTTTAGTCGGTCGGTTAACTATGTGCTTTTGTTCAGCTGAGCTTTTTGTGCAAGACTATGAAAACTGATAGATATTCTTCTAATTTATAGGGCAGCGCAACAAAATTATGAGGCCACCTCTTGCCATTGTGCAGAACGGTTTCCTAATTGTGTCCATTCCCGTGGTCGCAGAGGTTTGTCGCACATTGCCAAAGAGCCCGCGATACAGGTGAAATATGCACTCACAGAGGCCGAGATGCCGGTGGGAATAGAATAGACCTCTCAGGATTATAAACATTGAACAAGAAGTTTAGGACATTTTTGAAAACGATCCAACCTCAAATACCCGCGGCATTGGTCGTCAGTTAGTGGTTTCGAATAAAGTTGTCGGGCGGAATTTAAATGAGGACATGTAGCATCCCTTCCATTATCAGCGTGTGCAGTCGTTGCAGCCAGAAGATTATCCACGAAGGATACAATTCTGTGAATGGATACTAGATCAACATAAAGTCAATCCAAATTTCCTGAATGAAATTCATTTCACTGATGAGATAATATTCACACGAAATGGTATTTTTAATCATCATAATTATCACCACTGGGTAGTTGAAAATTCACATGTGACTAAGCAATTTGATTTTCAACATCACTTCTCGATCAATCTATGGGGTAGAGTGGTGAACTTTGTTCTAATTGGATTTCATGGGTTGCCGCCAAGAATGAATAGAATTTTCTATCTGAAATTCTTGCAACATGATCTAGATACTCTTTTATAAGATTTGCCATTGGAGCCAATAATGTTTTTCATGCCATGATGAAGCTCCTAGCCATTACTGTGCAATAGTTCGGGAATTTTTGAACGGCAAATTTTCACAAAAATGGGTTGGTCGTGGTGGGCCAGTACCGTGGCCACCAAAAGATTTTAAGAGAAAAAATAAACAATGCGGTTCAAGTAATGCGATAACAAGGTAGTTTTCAGCAGGCTTGCGAATCATTACTACGCCGTGCGAGAAATGGGTGGCACTGATTTTGAACACCTGTAGTGAACTAAAATCGGTGCATTTCAAGAAATAGTGGATGAAAGGATAAGTACATGAGCTGGCAACAGTGCGGGAGTAGTGCGAGAGAGCTCTCTGTACAAGGAAACCAAAACTGTGCTTCCAAAACTATGGTGAGTCGAATAATCAATATTTTGAAAATTTTCATTAGCTCTATAAATGTTTTTTATTGCCATTTATTGTGTCATAATGGGTGATCAAACACCCCATTCAATTTATTACCCCGATTTCGGAAACATTCCGTATCATCGAGCATCTCTGCCGAAGTGCTGCCAACAACTGCGGCTGCTGTTTCCACACAAATTAATAGGAGAGATAGGGAGGATCGATGAGAGTTTAATGTAGACTATGATGCACCTATTCTGAACTTCGTTTCCAAGAATTCGAGAACTCTGATTGTAGGCTGAAAATTGTTCAATTTATGAATGTTACAGAATTCTCACCATTTAGCGTACGTAACACTGTATTGTTTTTTGGTGTTTTCACTCATGATGCAATCATAGTTCGAATTGTGGGGTCCGGAAAATTTTTCAGTTCGAAAGATTCCCTGAGAGTTTCCTCACAGCCACGGTAAGGTTTGCCCTCATTGGATGTGGTTGTGTAAAAGGAGACAATAATGAACTAATAGAGGGTGTCAGTAGCAACATACTTCATAATGAGTAATTCCTCTGAAAGCAGGAAACCATGGCTGGGAAGGTCAGTATGGTACTACTACCACTCCAATGGCCGTCGCCATGCTTCGTCTGTAGAACAGTTTTCATTCAGG
Organism: Phaedon cochleariae; assembly: GCA_918026855.4. NCBI lineage: Eukaryota > Metazoa > Arthropoda > Insecta > Coleoptera > Chrysomelidae > Phaedon > Phaedon cochleariae. Next base: position 37,128,063 of record OU896711.1, read on the forward strand.
TAATATTCTGTTTCTATGGTTTGAGATCTTGATTCTTGGTCAGCTTCAAAACTGTCCCTCCTATTTATATATGATGCAAAAATCAGAATTTCTCGCTCATCACACCATTTCCAAATTTTGGAGGATAATTCTTTAAATGGTCATATTTTACGCTTCCAATGCGGTTGATGTCAGATAAGGCCGTAGTTTTGTCTAATCTGAGCAAAATTCGACAGTTGCTCTCATTTTCAGCAAAGCATATCAGACTATAGAAAGCAGCTCATAGCTCTAAGTAGTTGATATAATAACTTTCCTCCCCAGGAGTCCAGAACCCACGTATACGTTCCCCATTGGCTATATCTCCCCACCATGTATTGAAAGCGTCTGTGAAAATTCTCAGTTTTTACACGAAATTTTTCATAGAACGTTCAGAGTTTGGAGAATTTTCAATCCACCAGAAACAAAAAAACAGTTTTCATTTCATCTGATAGATACATTTTTGTATTGTAATGCCCCCTGTGCTTTTCGAAAGCTGAGAATCTCGCTCTCTCGAGAAAGGTACAGCTGGACAGGCTGATATCAGAGTTCCATTGAGTTTTGCAAATTCTCGAATTCTGCAACGTGTTTTTGAATTCAATGTCTGTGTTTTTCATCTTCTGGCAAACGTATGGGTAGAGGAATTGAAAACAATTCCAAAATATTCGTATTTTTGAGAGGGTAGGACGCTGCTTTCAGCTCTGTTTATACTGAAATCCATGTTTCTTAATAACTTGGTAGTTGATCTTAGATTTTCAGAACACTTTCCGAGCTTTGATTTTGAAATCATTCAAATACAGTAAAGGCAAAATTTCTTGTGATCTCACTATTTGAATCACGGGTTCCAAAATGTTCGTTAATATACAGGCTGATTTTAAAATGAGTGCATATATTCAAGACATATATATGAGAGAATCTAACAAAAATTACTAAAATATTTGATTTTTCCTAAGTCTTCACATTAACGAGAAATTTCATTTTGAAAATTGAACATAAAATGCTTCGAAATTCGAGTACGCCACTGGTAAGCAAGTGAAATCTGCGGAATCCTAGGGAATCCACAATTCGTCATTCACTAAAGTCAAAACAAGACAGTGATGCCAGATTGTTTCAGAGACGAATATCCTGATAAAACTTTGTCACAGAATGAACATGAATTGAAATAGTTTATGGAAACTAATAGAGGTGAATGTATTATGTACAGGAGCCTTATTTTTTAAAGTTTACTGAGAGAATTGTGGGGTGATTATCTCCATGGATCACGAGAGACGGAGAGAAACATGAGAACGTCCCCCTTCCTTCAATTCGAAAATAAGGCCCCAGCGGGAAAATACAAAATTAGCAGACAATAAATAGGTACACAACATACACAATGTTGAAAATCGACTCACCTAGTAGATTTTCTCATACCTGCTCGAACAGCAAAACTCCCGAGAGCAAACAAATACTAATATCGAGTCCATTCCAGACTAATATCGTCCTGTGTTCTTGTTGGTTCATATTCGCACTTAAACCATCGAAAACGACTCGACGACGACATATCCTTCCTGGCAATCTCACATTGAAAATCACGACCACTACCATATCACGATTATCATGACACAAGACACAACATCCAATTATTTTATTTTTTATTTTACGTTTACAATTATTTTTCAAACCAGCAACCACACAAACAAAACTAGTATCATATGATCTGTCAACATCATTTCTCAGAACAGTAGTATCTGTGACCATAGATTTCCTCTTTGCTGTGACCTTTGACAGTACTAACTAGGATTGTTCGCGTTCAGAAAATAAACAATCCGAAACCGTCAGAAGCATGCACAAGTCCACAGAACCCAAAAAAATCATACAGTTCTGTGAAACTGCGCATGCTTCTGACCGTTTCGGACGCAAGAATTCAGATGAACATGAATTACTAATAGGCGATTTCTACGGACCAATCAGAAGCAGCAAAGTAGCGCCTGCGTGGTTGCGATTCATCCTGATTGGACACAGCTGATTGGATTTGTGAGATTAGTGTATAGTGAGGAAGTATCATTTCATTGAATTAAACTAATAGATGTTTTTTCCAAATTAGTTTTTTATGAAAATGGTAGTTTCATTTAAAGATATGATCCTTCCTCACTAATACATTAATCTCAATCACCTGTGCCCAATCAGGATGAATCGCAACCACGCAGGCACTACTTTGCTGTTTCTGATTGGTCCGTAAAAGTCGCCTATTAGTAATTCATGGTCATCTGAATTCTTGCTGCTAGCACACCATAAGAACAATCAAAACAAAGATCCTTTCTTGACAGTTTGTTGTTCTGAGAATGTATGTTATTTTGGAAAACGTCAAAACGTGATACTAGTAAATGTAAACAGTGTGGTCCTTGTCATTACTTTTGTAATAGATCTATTACTATTCCACGGAGATTGTTACAATGTTACGATTTGTCATGAATCTGTTAGCACCAAAATATGATGTTTTGTTACTGTTAGCACCAAAATATGATGTTTCGTTACTAAAAAGTCTATTTCTGTGTTCAGCGGATAATTATGTTCTGCTCTATGGGTCTATGTTCTATATTTATGTCATAAGTTCTGTGTGACCTGCCTCATTCCTGCCAAAACTGTTTAATTTGTGCGATATGGTTTTACGAGAATGACATTCAGAATGTCAAATGTCAGATTTTTAGGATCTATTACCTTTTGATACAAATCTGTTACCATTTTCCAAGAAAATCTATTACGAAAAAATCATACCCAGGAACAACACTGAATGTAAAGTTTTGTTTCTGACAATTTGCTTGGAATGTGACGATGCATTTCTCAAACATTGAGCTGAATGATATGGTTCTTATGTCGGGTCGTTATTGTGCGGGGCCCATGAGAAATTGTAGCGATGCAAGGAGGTGGAAGGAAGGGTCTAAAGGATTTTTCAGTAAAATAACTTCCAACCGTGAGGTGTTAAGTTATACGCTATTCGAGCTTATGAGTAGAAATCTTGGGTGAGTCCATTTTGAAGTTTTTGTATTATCTTTCTGAAATTCAAGACCAGGGTTAACTTCTTCCCCATGTACATTTTCTCGATTATACATTTTATTTAATATCTCCTAATTTTCATGTAGAGTGGCAACGTCGCTTCGTTCATCACGGTCGACTGCGGATCGCAAACGATAGTTGTGACAGAAGTAGAAATCTGGGCGGAAAAAGGGTATTTTGCCCCAAATCTATTTTGATCCTAATAATATTTTTAATAGTGCTATTCGGTAGTATACCTCGAGCTTTCTTAGTGTTTGAAATATATGCACTTATTTCAAAATCAGCCTGTATATAGTGTTATGTTCAACCCAAATGGGAGACAATTGAATCCATACAAAGTATTGTCAAATTCATACGTCAAGTATTTTCTGTGTTCTTCAGCAATAGGAACTAAACGATATGCATCTTGAAGAGCAAGAGTAGTCATAAAACAGTTTTTGAAAATTAAATTCTTCACAACCCTATAATCTTCCAATTAGAAAAGCGTTTTTTTTTTTTAAAATGTTGGGAAACATATGCACCAATGTTTCCATGAACTAATAGCTCCCTCGTTCACAAGATTCTTGATTTCAATGCTGATGGCATTTATTTCATCTCCAGAAAGACGAATAATGGGTGGCCTGTTCTCTTTGGAGGTGCCTGTGAGAGGTATATGATATCCTTCCACCGCATCTAGTATGATTTTGTTAGTGGTCAACTTCGACCATTGTGGTATGAATTGGCTTGCCTGCCTGCTATTATAGCTGCCTTTGAGTTTCGATGTCCCTTGAATTCCTGCACTTCTATTGAAAATCAGTACCAAATAGCCACCTATCTATTGGCAGTTGTTCAAAAGGTTCATTTGTTGATGTTGCTATGGATGGCGATATGAGAAACCGTCTGTACGTGCTAAGACTATGAAGTCTTTCAACAAGGAGTTTGGATGTGTCTGTTGGTGCTTTGATACTTTCATTAGCTGCGTTTGGTTGTTCTAACTGACTGCTGAGAATAACACCGATAGCACAAAGACTCTTTCCTGAAGTTGTATGTATTTTTGACAGAAAGGTGTATTTCCGCTTCTGCGAGTCTGAGAAGATGGCCAGAACTTCTGGATTTATCGATGGTGACTCTAAATATCCATAGTTAGACAGTGTTTTATACAAGCTATGAATTTCCTTGATCTGTTTCTCCTCTGCCCCTTTTGTTTGATAGTAGACCCACCTCTGCCTCTGCTATTTGTTCATGTAGTGATGGTCCCAATGCAGCTCGAGTGTCGGGTTTCTCACCAAGTAATTCACGAGAATCGTTTAGGCATGTCTCGCATTCAGCTGGGGTTGTTGTGGGTCCAGTTGTTGAGGTTCTGGTTGTTGTGGCGCCGGTAGAGGCACCGGTTGTTGTCGTGCTGGTTGTTGTGGTGCCAGTTGTTTTGGTGTTAGGTTCTTCCCAGGTTAAGGTAGAAGGATGAGTAGACTTGCACAATTAGCTTCATTGAGTATAAATGTCGATTTGTGATTTGATAATAGTATAGTGATGATAATGAGATGTTGATACAATGCCGGTTGAAAAGTCAATCTTCTAGTCGTCTTCTCCGATGCCTTTTTCGCGTTCTTTCTCCATCATCATGTTACTGGATATGGACTTGAATTGTATTGATAATAAAACTTCGTCTCTGGAAACTGACCTACGACTATGTGCAGATTCATATGAGTTTTTGTATGATCGCGTATCTTCTTCGTCTTCTAGTATCGGCATAGATTTTAACTGTGGGGTGGATGTTGTTCGATCAATTGTTCACTCGCTTTCTCTCGTCTGAATGTTAACCTGACTGTTCGTAATAGTGTGGTTGTCATAGGCAATTCGGATGCCTGAGTGCTGTCTCTTCCTTGGTACGTATTGTACGATGAATGGGATCCATTGACAATCACAGCAATAGCGACAACAGCAACAACATATTGCCATAATGATTATCAGCATGACTTATACTGATAGTAAGATATTGAACAATTTGTGATGTTCACCTAGAAATTGTTTGTTTATTTCTTTCTGTGAGGTCTCGATCGTCGTACATCTCTAGCTTGTGTTTAGCATGTCGTAGTTCAACTAAGTTAATACTACCTAGTTGAAGTGGATTCATGGATATTTGTTGGATTTTCTGGATTTCGTCTACACAAAAATCACCTGTGTTGATATTTACTCGGGGAAAGTAATGAGTTAAATCCTTCGAATTGTTGGATGATGCTGTCAAAATCGAAGGCATCGAGAAACATTTGCATTTTGGCTGGAGTTTCAGGATTCCTCATCTTTCAATCGTCAGATCAGTGAATTTCTCGGGAGTTCGTTCACAACTGATCGTTTCTGATATTGGGTCGGTAGTTATGAATAACCATTAATTTGAAGATAGTTTGTGGTGAATTTTAAAGTTAGCTCTTGTTTTTGTTATACCATCATCTGGGATCATGGTAGTATGACTGAGTTTCAGCATTACTCCGCAAATTGGATTCTGAGAGGTGAGGTGTGTAATCGGGTCTTCACGAAGTTTTGATCCATCGTCGATCTCGTAGCAGTTCAATGGAAGGATAAGGAGGATCGATGAAGGAATGAATGTATGTTGTTTGGTCCCGATTTATAGGTAGTGGAAGTAGATTGCATGTCATTTATTTCAATAGAAAAACTTGAACTAGAGTCTAACTTAATATTCAGCAGTTGATTCTGAAGGTCTCCAAGGCTAATCACCATCGGATGTATCACGTTCTGTCTAGCAAATACAATTCCATTTATTAGATTATCGTATTCTTCATCCAATTCGGTAGTGAGTTGCATGATCATATTCATGTAGTCAGTAATCATTTCAATATTTTTCAATAAGTTCTTTCGACAAAAATTTTGAAAGATCATTTCTTTTCCAAAATTTTTGTTCAACTTGTCTTCATTTATCTTCAGTGTAACTACTGAATTATTATAATTTTCAAGAGCTGATGACATTATGTGAATCTGTTGTTCTATTAATATTTGTGTTTCTCGATTTGTATACATTAACAATGTTATAGCTCCATTAAAATATTCAGCGTCATCAGTATAGGCAATAATAATCTATATTGGTAGGTATAAACACTCACGTATCCAAAAAACCCAGAAAAATATATTAACATCAGCATAATATTAACCCGAGTATTAACCATATAATATAATAACATTGAATATAATATTTAACAATATACATATATATATATAATATATACATTTTCCATAACGAAAGTCCTATTCCTCTGTATGGTCATTCTAATATGGCCCTTGCATAAGCAAAACAATTACAAATAGGTATTTCATAAAACGTTGCAAAAGTTCAAGAATGTTCGGTCCAGCCGGCAGCTGACCTAATTATATCTGTCGATACACCTTCACGATCTGCTAATGAAGTTGATGCATGTCTCGTCGAGTGAGATGTATATTTGGTAGCATCAATCCCAGCCTTAACCATAACCCCACGAATCCAGGAAGAAATTGTTTGTGATGAAGCGTTATGATGTGGTTTCCTGAAAGTGATTAGTAATTTGTTACATGTAGAATCTTTTATAGATTTTGTTGCGTCTATATATAGTAAGAGTGTAGTAGCCACACAATAGTCCCATCGTTTCAATAAAACGGTACATAAAGAAATAATAGGCTATTTTATTTGGGCCGGAAGTTTTGATACGGCTCCGAGTATAAATCAGAATTTCCTGGAAGGAAGATTTCATATCATCAAGCTCAATAAGTGAGATTGTTTGGACCATTTGTGGGGAAGTGAGAGCTAACAACATAGCTGATTCATATGGAATTTGCTCTAATGAACTGTTATTGTTAACTATTAGTGTTCGTGAATAATCTAAAACAATATTAGGGTCCCAAGTATTTTCATATTTGGGTATGTTTGGTCTTGAATAAAAAACACCTTTGAAAAACCGCTTCATCCGAAAATCTTCCGCTAGTGATGGTCCTGTAATCTGAGCTACGGCAGACTGATGAGAATTGGGCGTACCACGATACACCCTTGCGAAAATTCTAGAACTGTTGGGGTTGATGCAGTAAAACAACTTACACCTCTTGATTGGCAGAACTGATACCACAGCTCCAAACCTGAATCATACTGTTTGATGGTGGAAGGCGTAATGGCGGCTAGACAAACCTCAATTGCTGTTCTTTGTCAATTTCATGTTCAATTCTAAGCTTTGTTGGATAAGAGCCCTGCCACCAGGGTGAACTGCGGCCATAGTGGATGTGATTGAGATCTATCAAAACATAGAAGCAAATCTTCACTAGTTTGTAGATGGAGGAAGGGCCTTTTTAGAAGTGATGTATAGACGGGGTACCAGGGCTGTGTAGTCCAATATGGTATAACTACAATACCCCCGGTCCTGTCTCTGGTGATTTTTTCTAAAACTCAGTATTATCGAGAAGGAAGGAAAAGCATAGAATTTGAAATCTCTCCAATAGAGAGTGAATGCATCTGTGGTATTTCACACTCAAACACACTTCTTCTAACAATTCTTTATTACATCCAACTTGAATCAATCACACAGCGCTACTGACTACTCTATTAAACCTATACCCTGTCACCGAGTCATCGTTATATCATACATTCCGATGAATCACTATCCTAACATCTATCTCATATAATTGAATATTATAAATCCTTAAGGGAGATAATCTATTAAGAGGGTTACATTTCGGCCATCCTGACAATTATAGTGACGTCCTCGCACTAATGTCTCCACACGTTGCTGAAGGTCGATCTTGATTGTGCTCCTACAACAAAAAATATGGAAGTACCAGTAAAACTATTCCCCGTGATGGGGAAAACAAAGCAGTCGCACTTTTCCACAACCTGAGACCATCGTCCACTGAGATTTTGTCACCACCAACAAATTTTTTTTTTTTTCATTTTCCACCAAACACCACCGAGTATCGACTCCACCGAGTCTGATCTACCTCTGTTCATATATCATATATTATCACCAATCAACAAACTACGAACTACCAACACCAATCAAGTATTTTTTTTTTCATATTTTTTTCAACTCTTTTTTTTTTCAACTTACCAATAAATCAATGAGGTCATCTCTGTCCCTCACTTCATCGTCTGAATCTGAAGAACTTCTACGTTGAATAACTCCTCGGAAGGGTCGAAGAGCATCGGATGGCGCCATCGCCGTGAAATGGTTGTACCCCTTCATTCCATTACTAAACACTTTCGCCACCATATAAGGACCTGAGTATGTACTATTGTCATGTACTATATCTTAATCAATTTTTCATTCATCTGAATTCGCAAATAATTATTTTTATAAAATAACATTCATTTCAAATCCAATGTATTGCATGACAGGCATACCTAGACAGGAACTTAAGTTTCCTATTACAACTAATATTTCCATAACCAGTATGAACTCAGATTGAACGTAAAATACATTGATTCTAAAACTGCTGAGATATATGAATTAATATACCATCAGAGGGGGAAATATTGGTTGGAGTAGTTTGAATATGAAAAATAGGAAGTCAGTCTACTTCGGGCGTAGAGCAGGAAAGGTTCTCTGAACCCATTGAAGATGCATAAACAAGACACACAAAGTCATCTCCACAAATTTATTGACTGAGTAATCAGTATCTGTACATGTTTCGGACTATCAATAGTCCATCATCAGCAGCATATTTTAATTGACAATTTTTCTACAAAGAAAGGTTTTTTATATAGTTACAAATGTTATGTTTAGGTTATGTATACTCACGTGGAAATGAAAAAAGGGAAAGTTACTAAATTATCGCATGATACAATTTGTTTATAAAAATTAAGTAATAATAAAAATGAAGGGCAAATGGCCCAAGGCCCAAAGGGGCTTTATGGGGGATCCCAACACTTGTTCATCAAAGTGATAACCGATGAAATGGGGCCCATCATGAGAATAATGGTTACCGTGACGTGGTATAGCGGTGAAGGGGGGAGGTGGGTTAGGTTGACACTTGACATAGGAAACTTGAAGTGTGTATCCAATGACAAGTGACACAAAACTGTCCTGTGGCATAAACAAAGAATGGAAGAGGCAAGATGCGAGAAGAAGCAGGGCCGTAATGAGTCACATGTCAATGAATAACAAATTTCGTACAAAATTAGAAACAAGACTGAGAAGAAATCAAGGTGAGGCAAAGTACTAACCTAGAAGACATCATCGTTAGAATTTGAGAGCGTTGAAGAATTTTTGGCAATCAAAATTTGTTTGTTCATTCAAGGAAATAATGTTGTCATCTTTGATTGATTCATTAATTTCAAAAATCTCTAATAAATTCAGAAGTGTGCCCTTATGGCAAATATGTAAAACTTCAAGGTCATTTTCTATATCAAAGTGATGATTACAATTAAGGATATGATTAGCAAATGAACTTTTCGTATTGTATAAATCTCTGGGAGAATTTTTGTAGCTGTCAATCAGTTTAACATGTTCATTAACACGAGTTTGAATTCTCCTTCCACTCTGACCAATGTATTGTGCTAGACAATTAGGGTGTGAACAAGAGATTTTATAGACACCGGATCTATGTAACGGGGGAATATTGTCTTTGGTATTGACTAACAAACGGGAAATTGTATCAGTGGTATAAAATGAAACGTTGATATTTTCGTTGGATCGTTGTAAAATGTTTTTTAGGTCATAAGAGACTTTACCTAGGAAAGGGATGGAGCAAAAAAGATTTCTATTATTATTGAGTGGAATGAGACCTTGATTAATTATTTTAGTAGAAAATTTGTTGAAAATTTTGTTAATGAGGTGCAGAGGGTACCCATTGTTAACAGCTATCTGCTTGATAATATTCCATTCAGTATCGAAGTTGGAGGTAGTTAATGGTATATTAAATAATCTGTGAATTAGAGAATTGAAGGCTGCTAGTTTATGAGAAATAGGATGGCAAGAGTTGAAAGGAATTACGTTGTCTGTATGAGTGGGTTTGCGGTAAATGGAGAATTCAAACCTGTCATTAACAATGTTAACTGACAAGTCCAAGAATGGGAGAGAGTTATTGATAGCTAATTCCATTGTGAAGTTGATGGCAGGATGAAGTGAGTTTAAAAATTCCAGGAGCAAGTTTACCTCTTGTACTGTACCATCAAAAAGAACTAGACAATCATCTACATATCTGTACCAAAAGTTTATTTTATGAAACAGGGGAAAGTGTTGAAGATTGCTTTCTAAATCATGTAGAAAAATTTCAGATAAGAGGGGAGAGAGATTGCTGCCCATGGCTAAACCTGTGGTTTGTGAATAATGTGTATTGTCAAACTGAAAAAAGTTTTGTTTAAGAACTGTGTCTAAGAGTTGACAAAGGTTGAGAACATGGAAAGTTGGGATATTAGATTCAAAAAGGAGACTACGAACCAACCTAATGCAATCATCAGGCGGAACACTAGGGAAAAGGTTCACAACATCAAAAGAAACTAAGACTGCATTAGGAGGAACAATCACATTTTTTTATTCTATTGGTGAGATCAAATGAGTTTTTTGAAGAAAGAGGATTATGAAAGTCAGTGAGATCTTTTATTAAGCCGTTAAGCCATGAAGCTAGTTTAGAGGCAGGAGAATTGCAATAGGATACAACTGGTCTTATGGGTGTGTTATTTTTATGAATTTTAGGTAAACCATATAGAAGAGGGGTGGAAGGATTCATAGGAGTCAACTTGAGTTTTGATGAGTGGTAAAAATTGATAGTATCAATACAGGTGTTGAATATAGATTTCATGTTATTGAAGAATTCTGAGGTAGGATCAGTTTTCAATTTAGAAAAATTATCTGAGTCCAAGAACTGAGTAACTTTATGACAGTAATCTAACCTATCAAGAATGACAATGCAGTTACCCTTGTCAGCCTTAGTTACCACCAAATTATTGTCTTTGATAATCCTACATGATAATATTACAAGGATTATCAAAGACAATAATTTGGTGGTAAATTTTTCTACATGATTTAGAAAGCAATCTTCAACACTTTCCCCTGTTTCATAAAATAAACTTTTGGTACAGATATGTAGATGATTGTCTAGTTCTTTTTGATGGTACAGTACAAGAGGTAAACTTGCTCCTGGAATTTTTAAACTCACTTCATCCTGCCATCAACTTCACAATGGAATTAGCTATCAATAACTCTCTCCCATTCTTGGACTTGTCAGTTAACATTGTTAATGACAGGTTTGAATTCTCCATTTACCGCAAACCCACTCATACAGACAACGTAATTCCTTTCAACTCTTGCCATCCTATTTCTCATAAACTAGCAGCCTTCAATTCTCTAATTCACAGATTATTTAATATACCATTAACTACCTCCAACTTCGATACTGAATGGAATATTATCAAGCAGATAGCTGTTAACAATGGGTACCCTCTGCACCTCATTAACAAAATTTTCAACAAATTTTCTACTAAAATAATTAATCAAGGTCTCATTCCACTCAATAATAATAGAAATCTTTTTTGCTCCATCCCTTTCCTAGGTAAAGTCTCTTATGACCTAAAAAACATTTTACAACGATCCAACGAAAATATCAACGTTTCATTTTATACCACTGATACAATTTCCCGTTTGTTAGTCAATACCAAAGACAATATTCCCCCGTTACATAGATCCGGTGTCTATAAAATCTCTTGTTCACACCCTAATTGTCTAGCACAATACATTGGTCAGAGTGGAAGGAGAATTCAAACTCGTGTTAATGAACATGTTAAACTGATTGACAGCTACAAAAATTCTCCCAGAGATTTATACAATACGAAAAGTTCATTTGCTAATCATATCCTTAATTGTAATCATCACTTTGATATAGAAAATGACCTTGAAGTTTTACATATTTGCCATAAGGGCACACTTCTGAATTTATTAGAGATTTTTGAAATTAATGAATCAATCAAAGATGACAACATTATTTCCTTGAATGAACAAACAAATTTTGATTGCCAAAAATTCTTCAACGCTCTAAAATTCTAACGATGATGTCTTCTAGGTTAGTACTTTGCCTCACCTTGATTTCTTCTCAGTCTTGTTTCTAATTTTGTACGAAATTTGTTATTCATTGACATGTGACTCATTACGGCCCTGCTTCTTCTCGCATCTTGTCTCTTCCATTCTTTGTTTATGCCACAGGACAGTTTTGTGTCACTTGTCATTGGATACACACTTCAAGTTTCCTATGTCAAGTGTCAACCTAACCCACCCCCCCCTTCACCGCTATACCACGTCACGGTAACCATTATTCTCATGATGGGCCCCATTTCATCGGTTATCACCCCTTTGGGCCTTGGGCCATTTGCCCTTCATTTTTATTATTACTTAATTTTTATAAACAAATTGTATCATGCGATAATTTAGTAACTTTCCCTTTTTTCATTTCCACGTGAGTATACATAACCTAAACATAACATTTGTAACTATATAAAAAACCTTTCTTTCTAGAAGAATTGTCAATTAAAATATGCTGCTGATGATGGACTATTGATAGTCCGAAACATGTACAGATACTGATTACTCAGTCAATAAATTTGTGGAGATGACTTTGTGTGTCTTGTTTATGAATCTATTCACTCCACTTTGAGATACCATGGACTTTTACGATAGACCATTGAAGATGGTTCCCCTAGTATCCAAATTGTGAGTACACTTATAATTGTTTTATTGAATAAACATGTTTCTTTTATGTTTTTGAATACTCTCTTCATTTCTTCATGTTCCACAATTCAACAACAACCCTATCAAAGCCAAGCGAGTAAGTAAATTAGGTCTATGGAATTAGTACCCTCAAGGGGGGTATAATATTTTGGAAAGGTCGTCATAAATACATACCTACACGACATGTGGTGGAGGCTTGCCGTGCTCTTTCCTTTAGCTAATTCTTCATGATTAGTTAGAAATTATTTTGGATTTTATCAGTGGAACATAGGAAATAAGAGAGTTTCTGATTTTTTAACATAAATATTAATTTTCAAATTTTCAACACACTTTATTACCCATCTCGTTAAAAGAAAATTTTATACATATTCTTTACTTTATAATTTCGATGTCATATATATAATTATACCTATATACCTATTTCTATACCCTCTCTGTCAACCTTTCCTATACAAGTAACTATAACCGAGCCAGTTCAGGTCTCCCAACATCTGGCTAGGGAGTGGTTACTTACTATTTCAAATCTTTCTGTTTCAACCTCATCAGTTCAGGTCTAAAAAACATCTGATGAAGTTTCTGTCTCAAACCTACCACCAAAACCTCATCCCAAATCAATTGTAAATAAATAAAAATAAACTATGCGAGATGGTTAGGAAGAAACCGAGTAAGAAACAAAGACAAAGATCAAGAGAACTGAAGAACCTCATAAAATGCACTATGAGTCCCATTAGAATTGTTGAATATCCCGATTTGCCATTAACCCCTCGCTATATTGGCCCTAGTGGCCCATTATTTTCATCGGAAAATAAAGAAGAATTTTATTTTTTTCATGATTATCCAATAGATTTGGAATTATCGAGTGATAGACCACCAACACCTAGAACACCAGAACATTTGAAAAAGTAAATGAACAGTATAAACAACTGCGGCAACAGTAGTTAGTTAATTCAAATTTAGTTCAAACGGTATGTAAATACTACGTTATAGAATGAAATGACAGGTTAATGATTAAAGTGAGCAGGAGGATATGATAATTATAGTGAGCATAAATAGGTATGTCAGGAGATGACAAAAAATATAATCTGAGATCATTTAAAGTAAAATTGAAAACTCCTGATTGTAATAATTTCAGTAGTGCTAACCTACCCGAGCCTAATGTGCGATCTAGATCATCTAGTTTAGATGCCTTTGAACCACAATTTAGTATTACTGTTACTGATTATAACCCTTTCGAAAAATCTAGGAAGCTATCTAGATCGCCTATCAGAACTCAATCATCAATAGATACCCCTAACTTAGACACTGAACTACAAACTGACCGAGTAACAAGTTTTCCACTAGAACAATCCTCTTTTGAACAAAATAAAGATTCAAGTAGTGACGACTCTGAAAACGAAAATATCGAAAGACAGACAGAAGTGACATTAATTGACAACCACGAACATTTTGATAATAAGACGAATATCACTGAAGATATTGATAACATTACAAATATTGAGTTTACTAGTGAAACTATTCAACCGTCTGACATAAATATGGCAGATGTAACACTAGCTGTGAGTTTAACAACCACAAATGACCCTGCAAGGCCGAAGTTTTTATGTCCACCTACTTTTAGTCCATGTCACACCTCAGCGTCAGAGAAATTACGAGAGAACTGCAGCGGCTAAAAAATGGAATAATTCGTTAAAAATAGCATATCTTGAATCATTCTTGGAAGGTGCAGCGAGCCTTTGGTTTAGAAGATATTCATTAAATCCAAATAATAATAATAAAAAGTGGACTGATATCAAGGATGATTTTTCAAAAGAATTTGAGGGAACAGATAGGAATAAGACCCTTGAGAAAAAACTTTTTGAGCGAAAACAACTGAAAAACGAATCGATTAAGGCATATTATTATGAACTCCAAACAATCTTTGAAGAGTATGATCCTACTTTCGACTTTCAAAATTTCTTAAAATTCTTTGAAAATGGGCTAGATGAAACATACTATCAAAATTATAGACTTTTGCTACAAGAAAATATGAATTGGGAAAATTTCAAGAGGATAATTGATACATTAGATGATATATTCAGCCAGCAGGAAAATCTCGTAACTTCTTTGAATAACTTGACCATCTCACTAGAAAGACAAAATCTAGGACAAAATACATGTAACTGTAAATGCAACAACTCAAAAACAGACACGAACATAAATAATCCACATACGGAACCTTCGAAGAATTTTGACATACCAGCAGAACGATATTATAGGACTCAAAATCAATTTGCACCAACTCCCAATAACTTATACCCAAGACCTCAAAATTACAATCGCCGTATGGGTTACCAAAATACACGATACAGAGGTAATCATTCCACAAGGCCATATTTTGATCACAACCATAATACCTTTAATCCATCAAGAAATTCATATAGGTCTAATAATCACAATAACCAAATCAGAGTAAGGCCTCCTATTTCGACACGAAATCAACAACAAGCACCTATGACAAATCAAAGACAAGTTATACCGCAGACAAGAAACCATGACGGAAGACCAAAATGCCAAATATGTCATCGTATTGGCCATTCATCTGCATCTTGTTATAAGAATAATAATGCAAATCAATACCCAAACGAAACTGGGCGACACCATTGAGCCCCAGTGTCGTCCTAACTAGTGTTGGGGCATATCATAACATCGATAAGCCAAATATTTTAACAATAACGGTCAAATTAAATAACACTTTTATACAGGCAGTACTCGATACTGGTAGTCAACATAATGTTATCAGAAAAAATATTGTGTTTGATTTTATTCCAGACAGAAGATCAGAAAACACATTATCAGTTGCGGGAGGTCATAGGATACCAACTCTAGGTGAAGCAAGCTTTGAGTTAACTATAGGAAATTATAAAACGATTTGTAAAGCCACAGTCATAGAAAATTTGCCGGTCCCTTTATTATTAGGCATGGAATTCCTCTTAGAAAATGAAGTCATAATAAATTTCAAAAACTCCGAAATAATAATATCTAATACCATTATTCAAACAAATATCTCGAATTAACACAGCAACAATTTTCTTCTGGAAAATAACTCAAATTATCTGAATTCCTTCAATTATAAAAATGCCTACCATGAAGAAACTGAAGGAAATATTCTTTCCACGCTGAAATATAATAATAGTATGATAGAAATTGATTCTAAATCAACAGAAAGCAAAGAAGAAAAAGATCCTTATTCACCAATGATTACAATTCCTGACAATGAACCAAATTTCAATACATTTTCGATAAAGAATAATCATAATAACTTAAATTATTCAGAGATCTCAAATTCCATTATTGAAGAAAAAGACATAAACATTTATACACTTCCAAACGATTATGCTCTAGTTTGCTTCATCTCATCCGTTTTGAAACAAAACAGTACCATTGACGAAACATTATTTTATAAACTTTTCCAGATTAAAAATAACACGAATGAAATATTAGAACCAGGCGGATTAATAGTAAGAGAAGATAGTAACAGAAAAATCTTCTTTTTGATTTCAAAAAATGAGTTTTCAGAAAACTGTTGAATTGAAGCACTATGGTCTTGTTTGATAAAACTTAGAAAACATATGTTGGTGAATAATATTAAGAAAATAGCGATCTCGAACACATTAGAAAAAGATGACAATATGAAACTATTCAATAACATGCTTAGCTTTATTTTCAATGACTCAGAAGTTGATATATTGATCTGTAAAGCGCCTTATCACTGTTCTGATTCAACATTCGACCATCCTATTATCCACGAAAATGAGATACATGAAACAAGCAAAACCGAAAAAATAAATACTGAAATTGAACCTGAACCAGAGTATAAAGTGTCACTGGTAGAAGACTGTTATCTTGAACCGTTGAAAGTAAATAAACTAAAAGTTCACGTACAAGGACGAACAGCGAATAATTTGCAGTCAATGCATTTTCAGAAAATGAGGAATTCTTGGTCCCACGTGGATTCATATGTTCAGCGCCTGATAATAGCTCAGAAGTATCTTTAATCAACAAAGGACACACAACCATGAAAGTTTATAAGAATACTACATTGGGTTTTATGAGAAACAATAATACCACGAACAATTCTATTGTATTATACACGGAACAAACGGACGACATAGTAACAAAGGACGGTCATGACTTATCTCATATAACTGACAGATATTTCAAATCTAAGATAATCAAATTATTGGATGAATACGAAGACGTTTTTTCAAAATCGACTAGACAAATGGGCCTCACTAATTTAGTCGAACACAAAATCGATACGGGTGACGCGCATCCAATTAAGAGCTACCCATACAGCGTGTCCCAAAAAGAGAGGAATATAATCGATCAGCAAATATCAGAGATGTTAGAAAATAAAATCATTAGACCGAGTCACTCACCATGGGCAAGTCCAGTCGTACTAGTACACGGTAAAAAAATGTTGTTACTGTGACAATATTCTGGTTAATATAGACACAACCAGATACACATTGTTGCTGTCACCATATCAAATGGTAACTATAACGATAATCTGGCTATAGTAACAATAAAAAATGGTTAGTGTCACAAGATATCTGGTTGTGCCTATACTAACCAGATGATTTTTTTCCGTGTATTATAAAAAAAAGATGGACAAACACGTTTTTGTGTAGACTACCGTAAGCTTAACAGTGTCACGAAAAAATCAATGTATCCTTTACCGAACATCGACGATATTTTAACATATTTACATGGTGCTAAATATTTCACTACGCTGGATATGTTCAGCGGTTACTGGCAAGTCAAAGTCGATGAGGATTCCAAACTATGTACTGCTTTTGTTGCTCAGGGACATGGTCAATATGAATTTACCGTACCGAGCTTTGGTTTGTGTAATGCTCCAGCTACATTTCAAGAACTTGCAGATAAAGTTTTCAGAGGAATGAAATGGAATGATATCCTCATCTACTTGGACGATGTCATCGTTTTTTCTAAAACTCTCGAAGAACACCTTGATAAATTAGAAAAAGTTTTCATTAGATTGAGAGAGGCAAACCTCACCCTCAAACCGAGCAAATGTTTTTATGTCAAATCAAAAGTAAATATGTTAGGATATGTCGTCAGTGATAAAGGTTTAGAGCCAGATAATGATAAATTGTTAGCGATTAAAAATTTTCCCACTCCAAAATCTATTAAAAATATTCAAAGTTTCATTGGATTGTGCAATTGTTATCGCAAATTCATTAACAATTTCGCGATAATCGCTAGACCATTACATGAGGCGACGAAAAAATCAGGATTCCTGTGGGAAGATCCGCAACAGCGTGCATTCGAAACGTTGAAGGATAAATTAACATCGGCACCAGTACTTCATCACTTCAACCCAGACAAAGGTTGTGAGTTGAGAGTAGATGCAAGTAGATTAGGAATTGGGGCGATACTTCTGCAAGAAGGAACGGAGGACAACTACCCACATCCAGTGGCGTACATAAGTAGGAGCTTAACGAATGCCGAAAAAAAATATACTATCACAGAATTGGAAGCACTGAGCGCAATTTGGGCCCTAGGATATCTCAGACACCTCATTTATGGAAGACCAGTTAAGATAATCACAGATCATCATGCACTATGCTGGATAAAATCATTAATGGACCCTACCGGCAGACTAGCTCGTTGGGCATTAAAACTTACGATCTATGATTATACAATTGTCCATAAAATGGAATTGCTCATGGAGATGCGGACTGTTTATCCAGAAATCCTGTGTTTCCACCTAGTGAAGATTTTGGCGAAATGGAAGATATTCACACCTTTCTATTTTTACCAGATGACATGGCTCAGAGACAACAGGAGGATCCTGAATGGAGTCAAATTATAGCAGCCATTGAAAATCCAGGTGATAGTTCATTACCAATCGGTCTGAGAAAAAGAGCAAAGAACTTCAGAATCATAAATAAGAAGTTAATAACTCTCCGGATGGCCTAGAAAATCTAATGGTTATACCCAAAGCTCTGATTGCCGAAATTCTTTATTCTCATCATGCTGGACACCTCGGAATTGTAAAAACATTGCATAAAATCAAAAATAGATATTACTGGACGAACCTACAAAGAGATATCGAAAAGTATGTGGAGGGGTGTAGGGACTGTCAAGCCAGAGAAGGAGCACAGAATAAGAAACCTGTCGGGTGGCTACAGCCTATACCAGTGGGCACACCATTCGAAAAAGTAGGTGTAGACATATTGGGACCATTCAGACGTAGTAGGAGCGAAAAAACCGTCATAATAGTTGCAACAGACTATGCAACACGATGGACGGAGACAAAAGCGTTAGCCTCAGGAAAAGCTGGTCCAGTCGCGAAATTTTTACTAGAAAATATAATATGCAGACACGGCTCACCAAGACATATACTGAGCGATCGAGGAAAAACGTTCTTATCCGAAACTGTACGAGAACTTCTTCGTTGCATGGTTACTACAAATCAATACACTACATCGTATCATCCTGCATGTAATGGTCTAACGGAGCGATTTAATAAAACTTTAGCGAATATGTTATCCATGTATACGAACACCCAACAAAATGATTGGGACGAATATCTTCCTCACGTTACCTTCGCATATAACACGTCAATTCAAAATACTTCAAAATTTTCACCTTTCATGTCAGTATATGCGCGCGAGCCAATTCTCCCAACACAAGCTAATCTAATGGAGTCTAGTACTGCAGACAATGTTAATATTATAAGAGAACGGGCTTTGGCAGTTAGGAATCTAGCAATTCAAAATATAGGGAAAAGGCAAGGTACCGATAAAGAGAGGTATGACAAGAAACATAGAAACATCGAATTCGAAGTGGGCGATATAGTTAAGGTATTCACGCCAATAAGGAAGGTTGGTCGGTCAGAAAAGTTATTGTTGCGTTGGTTTGGCCCTTACAAAGTAATACGAAAAGTAGGCGAGGTCGACTACGAAATTCAAAAAGGGCTAAGTAACAAAAGCAAAACCGATATTGTTCACGTTAGTCGTATTTTGCATTATAATCATGAATGGATTCCTGAAGTAGTACCGCAGGACGTGTAAATTATGTGTAAATATAAATGTTTTGACCATTACAAAAAATGTACATATTATATATTAGATGAGAATTCCATGAAAACCTAAATTGATAAAATCTTCTAGGAGAGATAGGGATAATTATTTTTAGATAGGTCTGACGTTGGAATATGAGTCAATGAGTGTTGAAATATTTCAGGGTTTTTCTAATTTTCAATATTATGAGCAACACTGCTCACGCTCATAATGTGGAAGTTACGGCGGGGGCGTTCTGGAAGGCACTACCAAGTACCCTTGCGTACGAAGCAACACTTCCTTCAATTTATGAAACAAATTGGCCTGAAGTTGGGTATCCGAATGGTGATTCACATGAAGGTGGGTGCCTCACAAAAAATAGTACCGAAAATGAGTGTATACTATTGACTCATTTAAAACAGTTACACATTGCTTTTGAACAAGAATTTGAAAGTGTTGAACGAAGTTGGGATATTGACTTCCTAGAAAATATTTCATCAGTCGAGAAACCATACTACCGAAATAAAAGATCACTAGATTTCATAGGGTCAGGCTTAGAATGGTGTTGTGGTGTAGCAACACAACAGAAACTTATGACAATGACAATGGACGATCACAATTTACACGAAAGGGTTAACAGTTTACAGAATAGCTTAACAAAATCTCTTTCAGAATTCTCAATAAACTCTAGAAAATTTCAGAATTACTCAGAAAGCACTTCAGAAGCACTCAAAACTACCGAAACTAAAATTCACAACATTGAAAAGGTAATGACAGATTTCACAAAACAAATTTCGACTCGTCAAAATTAACTGGATTATGTCATGCTGTCAATTATACATAACAAATTTAAGAACTTGAAACATATCATTAAGCTTAACAGAGCATTGAAAGCTCAAACAATAATCAACTCATGTAGACAGCATCACATCCCCATTTCTATTCTCAACCCGGAAACTCTCTTTCATGATTTGGTGAAACTTCAATCAGAACTATTAATTTCCGACCAAAATTTAGCAATCAAAATTGAAAAGTACTTGAAATTATATGAACTTCCACTTTGTGATTGTACATTTGTAAAAAATAAATTAATAATTCACATTCGAATTCCTATTACACAAAATCACCATTCATGGGATCTGTTTCAACTTACAACCACCCCATTTGCATGGTCACATCAAACTTGTATGATCCAACACGACCCAATATTTTTAGCAGTTTCTGAACATTTTCTAACAAAAGAGAGTCAAATTCGACAGATATCAGGTACGGACTTACACCATTGTAGGCCCTACCATGATCAACTTTGCTATTTACCCAGATTTTCGGCAGATAATAAGAATGGACCAGGGTGCGCTAAGAAATTATTTTACGGCGCCACTGTCGAGGAAATCAGTCAACAATGCCCCACAAATTGTCATAAGTCAGATACTACAACAATAACTCAAATATCAGAAGAAATATATGTGATACCACATCCGAAAAATGTATTAGAAATTAGTTGTAGAGGACAAACAATCATATTTCCAGAAGAAACTTACGAAGCTCAGGGTGCTGTAAAAATCAAACTGCCATGTAACTGTGAATTCAAAATGGAGAATGAAAAAATCATCCCAAAAAGATTCCCATGTCCCGATACTAACTCACCCATCGCCTCATTAATACACATTATCCCAGCTGCATGGTCAAATTTGAGATCATTTATATTTATACCCGCGTTTATCACTGGAAGCGCCCCCAATGAGTATGTAATCGAAAATGAGAAATTAGTTGAATGTAACACGAATAATGACAAACTATTGCATTCTGTTGATATTATTCATCAGAATATACAATGTTTAAGTAATAAAATTTTGAATATTGATGTGGTTTTTGACAGTATCAAATGCGATATACTTCTTATTTCCGAACATTGGATGACAGAAAATCAGATAAAATCATACTCATTGAGCAGATTCAATCTGATAAATTTTTTCTGCAGGAAAGATACTAAAAATGGTGGTGTAGCCATTTACAGCAATAAAAACTTCAAAACTAACTGCCAAAAAGTGAATGTAGACTCTGTTTGTAGGGAAGGGATATTTGAATGTGCAGCGGTTTCACTATCCCACGATTTGATCATAGCTGTTGTTTACAGACCACCATCAGGAGATTATAAAAGTTTCCTAGATATCTTCACTGAATTTTTAAACCTTAGAACTCTTGCTAATAAGCAAGTCATCATTGGAGGTGATTTTAATGTTGACTTTTCTTCAAGAAATCTCAACTGTATTTTATTAAACGACGTACTTGGATGTCACAATTTATCTTCAACTATAATTGAATCAACCAGGGTAACACAAACTTCTAGTACATGTATAGACAACTTTTTAGTTAATTCTGATCTCAATTTTCGTGTAGCTGAAGTGCTTAATCTTGGACTATCTGATCATTTTTCACAACACATCGAAATATTGCATTCTACACCTTGTGGACAACGGAAAACAAAACATCATATAATGCATAGATCTTTCAATGACCAAAATCATATTGCTTTCCTAAATCACCTGAGTGTTGAAACATGGCATACTATTTACAATCAAGAGAGTTTGAATGCAGCGTGCAACAGCTTCTCGAATTTGATGTTCTATTATTTGGATTCCTGCTTTCCTCTCCGTAAAATATCAATTGACAGCAAGAGAAAATTATGTGATAATGAATGGATCACTGATGAAATCATAAGGTTAAAAAATCAGGTTACTCTCTATAACGATTTAGCTAAGACCAACCATGATTATAAGGACATCAGCAAATATTTGCAGAAAAATTACTGTAATGCTCTGAGAGTAGCTAAAACCAATTTTAATGACATGAGAATACAGGAATCGGATAATAAAATGAAAACAATGTGGAAAATTATTAATGAACTGAAAGCCGGTAATAATAAATCTAACGTTTTGACTATTACACAAAATAATTCTCTTTTACCAGATAGGATTGTCGCCGATCATTTTGCGAATCAGTTCACTATCAATATCAGTGAAAATTTTGTGTGCGACTATAATTTTTTAGATTCAAATATCCCTTTATCGACAACATCATTTTATCTAGAACCTGTGACACTTGCTGAAGTTGAATCATTAATAAGTAGGCTCAAATCCTCCAATTCTTCTGGTAATGACAACATTTCCAATAATTTATTGAAAAAATGCAGCTCCTGGATTAGTGCTCCGCTGAATTATCTGATCAATTTTTGTTTTCAAGAAGGAAAATTCCCAGAGAATTTCAAACTCGCAATAGTTCAACCTCTGCACAAGAAAGGGGATCCAAATGATTTTGTGAATTACAGAGCAATTAGCCTGTTATGTAGTATCTCTAAATTGTTTGAGATGGCAGTAAAGGATCGGTTAACCAAGTATTTAGTCAAGTACAAACTCCTATCACCAGAACAACATGGTTTCTGCAGTAACAAAAGCACAGAATCGGCACTCTGTGAGTTCAGTCAGAAAATAATTTCAAGTATTGACAAAAAAATGTTTGTTTTGGGTATTTTCATTGACTTCTCAAAGGCTTTCGATCTAGTGAATCATCAGTTACTTTGTGCCAAGCTAGAAAGATATGGAATAAGAGGTTTGCCACTGAATTTAATAGATTCATATCTCAGCAGGAGGAAACAAATAATTAGAGTGAACAACACTTTTTCTGATGAAATGGATATCGAGCAAGGTGTGCCACAGGGTTCTGTTTTAGGTCCTCTTCTTTTCAATATTTTCGCTAACGATCTTATACTTTATATTCGGAAGATACAGAATGTTCATGTTACGTGTTATGCAGATGATACGAATATATTGGTTATAGATGAAGATCTAAATAGGCTAAAAAGTACTGCTGAAATGGTTTATTCGAATATTGAGAAATGGTCAAAAAATAATAATCTACAACTTAATCATGGAAAAACAATAACTGTTCTTTTTGGTTCCAGCAGGATAGATGTAGTCAAACTATTTGAAGATTCTGATAATGAAATAACCAGCAGCATGTCAGTAAAACTATTGGGAGTTACTTTCGACAGGCAGCTTCATTGGGTTGATCATATCAATAATTTGTGCAAAAAATTACAGAGTAGCTGTTATAGTCTGAAATTTATGAAGAACCACTGCAGTCGGCACATACTACTCTCGTTGTACTATGCCAATTTCCATTCCCACATAAAGTACGGGATTTTGAATTGGGGCAATTGTGCTCATGTGAATAGAGTACTGGTTCTTCAGAAGTATGCAATTCGAATTCTTGCTAGTGTCGATATGAGAACAAGTTGCAGAGCATATTTCAGAACTTCCAACATCCTAACCGTAGTTAGTTTATACATACTAGAAGTTTGTTTATACGTTTATAAAAATAAAAACATGTTTTTGAATACTATTGAGAAGCACGATCATAATACACGCTTTAAAAGCCACCTCCAACCTGAGAGACACCGGACTACGTTGTACCAGAAAAGTTTTCATTATACTGGTTGTAAGCTATATAACTCTCTTGATGAACAACTTAAGAGCTCCAAAAACTTGAATATATTTAAAAAGAGGCTTAAACAACAGCTAATTCAAAAGGCCTGCTATACGCTGGATGAGTATTTTATGTAATTCTATGTAATGTTAGTAACGTGATGAATATATTGTATTTAATTGTGATGCTGTCGCATTGTTTGTTTGTTATATTTTTTCTTTTTTTTTGACGTACTTTACTGTTTCATGTTATACATTTAACAGAAAATAAAAATTATTATTATTATTATTATTATTATTGAACCCAAAAATCCAAGCAAATCTCCCTCGATTCAAAAATTTTTCAGAATGTTTGAATCCAAATTGGACACTCACAGTACCACATTTGAATCTGAGTTCAACTGTTGACAGAGTGAAAGAAATTCTGGAAAATTTTGAAGAAAATGATAACCTGTCATTTTCTGATAATTACGGAACTCATGGAAACTCCTTGTTCTTTTTATGGAACATCATTCTATCTGTAGGTTTAGCATATGTTTTATTCAATGGTAGGCCAAATTTAGCAATATTTCCTGGCTTAGCTGGCCAAGTTCGTGCGGAAACACTTGTTCCCACAGAACATACTTTATTTTTCTGGGCTATGTGCACAACATTTGCAATTTTCATTTTAGTTATTTTGATTAGAATATTTTTGAACTGGTATCACCATAAACGTTCTGGGAAAGAAGAGTCATTTGAAATGACTAGTAAAGAGGCGTATAGTAAAGATACCCGAAAATCAAATCAATACATTCTAGAAATGAACGAACCTTTATCGTCTTTCTCAGCAGGGCAACGTATAGATTGCACATTACATGTCAAGATGAATAATGAATTGTAGAAAACACAGCTGTATAAAAATAATGAATTAAATGATAATTAAGGCATGCATAATACTTCTCTGGGGGATTTAAGCTGATATTATCGTAAAAATATCAGATAAATGTCTTAGCAGTAAGTAAGTTAGTAAACCACAATGAGTATATAATATAGAAGGAGAAAAGTATGATGAATATAGGTACTTGTGAAATATGTTGATTTACGATTGAAAATTCAGGTATAACTGAGTATTGATAGGGCCCTATCTAGAAAAAAATAAGATTTATGAAATTATGACAAACGATAATTATATGCAATTAATGATATGAGAAAGATGGTAATACATTTGCCGAATGTGGAAAATGAAATGAATTGTAAGGTAAAATCCATAATGGCCAGATTGTTCAATATTTTAAATGGCAATTGCTTGCACATAACCTATTTTGTATGTATAAACATACACGAATGAGTTAGAATGTTTATTTTTAATGTTAAACCCAGATTTAGAAATATACCTAATGAATTATTGAAAATATGTTCAATACCTCCTATTGACAGTATAGATGTCAATAATCAATGTTCGATAATTTTTTTTATGTAAGGATTTATTATGTCAATTTGTTTTGTATCTAAGTTGAGAACCTATTCCAATTAGCATTTACTGCGTATTATGTTTTTTTTTTTCATGTATATGGACCACATCACACAAACCACACCACACCATCGGCTTCCCGTATAGAACCTCATCATACCATGGCGAGTCGGATTCCTAGATCACACTACATGAGACAGAGAATTGTCTTGAGAAACCAAACGTGCCTAGTCATCGAAGTCGCATCAACTAATTACAAATACACCTATTACGAATCAGAGCGAATTTAGTGACTCTTGATGAATTCGTCAGTACGAAGAAGGGTGAATTAAGTAAATATTAATCAAGTCATTAGTACGAATAAGGGTGGATCGAGCAGCTCTTGACAAATTCGTTAATGACTGATTACTGCATGGAGATATATTCGGAAAATTAATGCCGAGTACTATACCTACCTATTGTACGACAGATACTACGAGATAGATAGGTTCAACAAAACTAACCCAAGGATCCGCCAATAATCTCGAATGAAGATGACAGAGCAGAAGAAGCACAGCTTCCATAGGCAAGTTAGGAACTAGGTCAAGTTCTTGACCTAACTCAACGACAACGAATGGCTGGAAAACATGAATAATTCTGATATGGGTTTACGGTATAGAATCATATATGTCGAGTAAGCAGAAACTCCTGGTCTTGCGAAAAAGCAGAGCATTGAATAATCTGCTTATAGTTGCTGATTTCAAGACGCTAGGATGGATGGTCGATAGAATAGATGGGAGAGACAAGGATAACCAACAACAACCGTGGAATGAGCAGGTCCGGACTCAATCATAGAGTGCATTATGATTCACTGGGTGCGAGTGAACTATTGAATTTGTGGTCAGACTTGATTTTTTATACATTTTTGTTTTTTTTCTTATTCCGATTTTGTTCTTATTTTTTTTCAATATTGACATTACCATATATTATTTTTGTTATTATGATTTCAGTGTTTTACTTATTATTTTGCTAGAAATTTTGTTTGGCAAAGACACACTTCTATCAAATGATTGATGTTATTACTAAGATTTATATCCATATCATGTAAACCTTTAAAACTCAGTTTCAACACGTTGTTTTTCAGGACATATTTAATCATAATTATTTTTATAAAATAACATTCATTTCAAATCCAATGTATTGCATGACAGGCATACCTAGACAGGAACTAAAGTTTCCTATTAGAACTAATATTTCAATAACCTGTATGAACTCAGATTGAACGTAAAATACATTGATTCGAAAACTGCTGAGATATATGAATCAATATACCATCAGAGGGGGAAATATTGGTTGGAGTAGTTTGAATATGAAAAATAGGAAGTCAGTCTACTTCGGGCGTAGAGCAGGAAAGGTTCTCTGAACCCATTGAAGATGGTTCCCCTAGTATCCAAATTGTGAGTACACTTATAATTGTTTTATTGAATAAACATGTTTCTTTTATGTTTTTAAATACTCTCTTCATTTCTTTATGTTCCACAATTCAACAACAACCCTATCAAAGCCAAGCCAGTAAGTAAATTAAGTCTATGGAATTAGTACCCTCAAGGGGGGTATAATATTTTGGAAAGGTCGTCATAAATACATACACGACACTATCTAACTTTTTACTAACTCCCAGTACCCGACATACCCTCCCTCCATAACACAAGATCACCTTTTTTGTAAATTTTTGGTCTCTTCCTTTTCTTGTCATAATTCATTTTCATTCTCTTAGATAGTTTCTGTAGATTTCTAGATGCCAGTTCCCTTTTCTGCTCGTAACTCATCAATTCTGGTTGCGCGTTAGACTCTAGATCATGTACTAAGTTACCCTTATGATTAAACATCAGTTCATGAGGCGTAAACAAAGTGCTACTATTCTCTGTATTGTTCATTCCCCAAATAACTTCGTGAAGCTTGGTATCCCAATATACAGAGTCACTATCGATTGCTGTTCGCAAAGCAATTAACAGGGGCCGATGGTATCGCTCTACTCGGCCATTTGCCTCACGATGCCGTTAGAACTTGTTTTATTTGCTTGTTTTTCACAAAGTCCTTGAAGTATCGACTAGTGAAAGCTCTTCCATTATCAGAAATTATCCTTTTAGGAAAACCTAGGAACATGCCAAATACATCACTCAATATTTTTATACATTTGCTGGATCCTAACGTTCGTGTTGGTCTGGCCACCATGAACTTTGTGAATGAATCCACCATTGTGAGAATGTAACTATATCCGCTTCTACTTTTTGGAAACGGGCCGACATGATCAATGTGGACAGTGTCCATTGCTGAAATGGGTTTAGGTATAGGGTGGAGAAGTCCTTCCATCCTACCGTAGTTGCCCTTATCATGAGAGCATTGAATACACCCATTAACATATTTACGTATGAATCGCGTCATTTAACCAAACCAGAGGTTTTCTTTCATAATAGACAAGCATCGTTCTACTCCGAGATGTCCGATTTCATCGTGATATTAACGCATAATCTGCCATCTAGCGGTTTTGGGAATAACAAGTTTGTCCCCGGCAGTTGTTTTTTTGAAAAGTCTATGGTTCTTCTACACATATTGTTGACGAAGTTCGGAATCTTTTCCACCCTGTAAGTTTCGTACAATTTCATTCAACGCTTGGTCCTGAAGTTCAATAGTTAAGAACCAGTCTTCAACTTCAAGCCTACGAACCTGTGAGCAATCTTGTTCTCGAGGATTCCTACTCAGAGCATCTACGTGCTGCATGGAGCTTCCCGGTCGGTGTTCTATGACGAAATCATACTCCTGAATTTGGAGCCACCACCTAGCGATTCAAGCAATCAGGTCTCGATTAGCGAACGTATACCTGACCGCTGAGCAATCAGTGATAACCTTGAAGTGGTGACCTAGGAGATATACGCGAAATCGTTCGAGAGTCTCTATCACTGCCAACGTTTCGAGTTCGTAACTATGCTATATTCTTTCTGATACAGACGTCGCTCTACTGAAGTAAGCAACCGGCTTCAAGGATTTCTCAGATTGTAATTGGAGGAGAATACCTCCAATGCCCTCTCCGCTGGCATCAGTGTGAACTTCAGTAATCTCAGTTGGATCAAACGGGGCGAGTATTGGTTTTTCCACCAGTAACTTCCTCAATTTCTCGAAAGCGTTGTTTTGGTGCTCCCCCCAAGCCCATGAAACGTTTTTTTCTGTTAGTTCGGACAGAGGGGCAGCGATTACAGCGAATCATCTTATAAATTCTCTGAAATACCCAGCTAAACCAAGGAATTGCCTCACTTCATGCACATTGTTTGGAACTTTGAACTTAGCAACTGCCTCTGTTTTCCAGATGCCTGGAGATATACCTGTTGAACTAATTTGATGACGATAGTCGACGCATAATCGATAGTCACCATTTTGTTTCTTTACTAGCACTACTGGACTCGCGAAATTCGAACTAGATTCTCTTATTAGTTATGTCGTCATGGTTACAAGGTGGTCTTGAGAGAAAATCTGCAATAACATTCTTTTTGCCGCAGATATATTCAATATTAAGATTATAACTTTGAATCTGAAGGGCCCATCTGGCTAGGCGCCCTGTGGGGAATTTCAGACTCAGCAACCAGCGTATTGGTTGGTGATCGGTTGATAATGTCACATGAGATCCCTCAATATATCCAAGAAACTTGTTCAAGGCCCATACAACTGCGAGAGCTTCTCTTTCCGTAGTTGAGTATTTCTGTTCAGGTTTTGTCAACAACCGGCTGGCATATTCTACTGGGTGCTCTTCACTTCCTCCTCCTTATACTAGGACTGCTCCTAGCGCATAAGAACTCGCATCTGTCCTTATGAAGAATGGTTTGCTCTCATCAGCCTGCTGGAGGACCGGTGCTGTGGTTAAGAGAGTTTTCAGCTTGTCGAATGATTGTTCGTTGTCGTTCAGTCCAAGACCAAACAACATTTTTTCTAGTGAGTTGACTGAGTGGACGTGAGATTTCAGCGACATTTTCAATAAAGCGGCAGTACCAGGAACAGGCCTGCAAAAATGATTGAACTCCTTTCACGTTGCGAGGTGGAGGTTAGTTGGCAATAGCTGCAGTCTTTTCCGGATCAACAGCTATACCGGCCGGAGTCAACAGATGTCCAAGGTAACGAACGCTGGTACAAACGAAAATGCATTTCGATCGATTGGCTCTCAATCGAAATTGTCTTAGCCTCGAGAAAACGAGGGTTAAGTCTTCGAGGTGTTGATCGAGATCGGAGGAAAGGATAATAAGATCATCTGAGTAAGCTATTCATTTCACTTGGTTCTTTGGGATTTTCTCTCCCCGTTTCTACAAAACAAAAGTATTCGTATTATTTCAATATATTTGTAGAGGGACAAATCAGATGATTTGCCCCAAAATGTCACTGCGTTTAACAAATTTTTCTATCAGGGAGTCTAAAAGAAAAATCCAGTAGCTTGTCAGTGACAATTTGTTTGAAAAAATTTTTGAAGGAAAGAAATATAGATATATTGAAAAAATATCGAATTTGTACTTATCTTTGGACGTTTCGGGACCGATTCTGCTCCCGTTCTCAACATGTAAATGCAAATTATTTTTCTTTGAAAGTTGTGCTGCGTATAGTTTGACACTTTTCAATGTCATACTGATGTTGGCATATGAATGAGTGATTTTAGTCTACAAATGAGTTACAGGATGTTTTCATTAATTGATCTTGAATCTACCATTTTCATGTTCAGTTTTCAGTAGTGAATACCATGTTCTATCAATATCAACTGAACAGGAAGCAATGCTATTGTAGAAACGGGGAGAGAAAATCCCAAAGAACCAAGTGAAATGAATGTACCACCTCCTCGATTAACCTACAGACAGTATTTGAGTAAGCTAAATCCAGAACATTACTCAATCCTCTTCGAAAATAGTCAATCAACCTTTGAAAGGTTGCCGGAGCATTTCGTAAGCCAAAAGGTATGCAGAGATAACAAAAAGTTCCAAACGGAGTTGTGAATGCTGTTTTATCTCGATCACATTCAGCAACCCTTATTTGATGATAACCGGAGCGAAGGTCAATGGTTGACATAAATGGTGTATGTTTCGCAGCATGGAGTAGGACTAGAGTCTAGCCATAGCACCAGTGCGAGAATATTGCGCCTGGTGCGCAGGTCGCTGGGCGCGAGAAATTGCAGCGAAACAAAAATAAATAAATCATTGTGAAATGATATTGCGCGTCGCTCGCTGCTCGCTGGGCGCGAGAAATTGCAGTGAAACAAAAACAAATAAGTCATTGTTGTGAAATGATACATTAGACAACTGCTTTCCTAGTTGATACCATGTTACAGGGTGATCCCTAAAATCGTGACACACCTCAAATCAGTTTATTCAAATTGAATTACACTGTACTGTTCATAATTATTACATATATATATCCCCAGATAGCACGAATATTCTCAGAATATTCTTACAAGCTGCGAAAATGTCATCTTCTAGAATAATATTCTGAAGAATATGCATAGAAAGTTCTCAGTATGTTGCGAATATTTATGGAATGTTCCATGCGAATATTCTGATAGTATTACATGAAAGTACATTCCTAGAAGCTCCTGGGATATAATATTCCAGAATGTTCATTAAATAATATTTTCAGAATATTGTGAACATTCATGGAATACTTTGCGAATATACTAATGATATTCTGAAAATATGTTCCAATGAGCTTCTGAAATGGAATATTCTAGAATGACAATGTTCAAATATACTTATTTCAGAATATTCTAACATAATGTCCTTAAAATGATCATAAAATATTTTCATCCTGCAACGAATATTCTATGAACATTTAATTTGACATAGATACACAAGAATATTCTTTTCGAATATTCTGAGAATATATAGAATCGTATCAAATTATGAAATTGATGTTATTATTCATGTATTGATATACAAAGTGTTCCCCTTACCAAACCCATTATTATAATGGTTGTATGCCACTAAGTGTTGAGATCGATTGCATTTTTAAAGTGTGAAACGCTAGACTTGGAGGTCAAACGATAAATGAGTACATATTCTGGAAACAGTTCGAATGGCAACCAACAAATCTCCTTCCCGTGATACATGATTCGCCGCCAATTAAGGGTATTGGGATTGGGTATTCTTTTACCAATGATGATCTTTATTGTTTCGCTCCAATATTTGTCCCGCGCCGCACGGCCGCAACCCTTCTCACCTCGCTTCTCGCGCTCGGCGAGCGAGCGAGCAAGCAACGAAATTTTCTGTTTCTCGCGCCCAGCGACCTGCGCACCAGGCGCAATATTCTCGCACTGGTGCTATGGCTAGACTCTAGTTGGAGTAGGTCGTCCATACGAGGAAGAGGGTAGGAGTCAGATACTGTGATCG
Organism: Phaedon cochleariae; assembly: GCA_918026855.4. NCBI lineage: Eukaryota > Metazoa > Arthropoda > Insecta > Coleoptera > Chrysomelidae > Phaedon > Phaedon cochleariae. The sequence goes on from OU896711.1 coordinate 37,160,172, forward strand.
CATTGAGCCTCTGATAATCAATGCACAAGCGAATTCCTCCCCCTTTCTTAGGCACAAGTACTACCGGAGCTGCCCAAGGACTTTCAGCTTCTTCGATGATGTTGTCTTTAAGCAACTTATCAAGCTCAGCTTTGAGTTGTTCTTTGCGAGCCGGCGACATTTGATATGGTGGTAAGGATATTGGCGTATGAGTTCCTGTGTTTATCAAATGCTCTGCATATGGAGTTGGCTCTCCTGCTAGCTCGAATATATCACTATTTCCCCCCCAGCAATTCAATAAACGAATTCGTTGTTCATCATTGAGCTGATGTCCCTCTTCAGAACGTAAGGTTTCGAAACTGGTGATATGCAAATCTTGAACGAGGTTCTCAGATTCAAACTCCAAATCATAGAGAAAATCGTCATCCGTAAAGTTCCAGACACGATCGGCAATATCCAGATTTATTCTTGCATCACTTATGAAATCAACACCTAATAATGTACAATTATTATACGCCTCAGGAATTATGATGAAGGTTGTTGGAACTGCACGATCTCTGATGAACACATTTACTTGTGTGAGTAAAACTTTTTCGGTTTCTGAGGTACCATCTGCAAGTTTCATCACGACCGTTTTGCTTGTGAAAACTTGATTTCTGTTTTTGAAAATTTTAGAGAGTTGAACCTGCAATACTCTGTTTAGCCGCAGTGTCATGGATTCCAACACCATTATGTCCCAATATGTTATTTCTACATGTAGGACAGTTCGAGCGGACGAATCCGGGACGTTTACAACTATAACAAACAAGACCAGCAGAATTCGATGAATTCGAGGTTACAGTTTGGTTTGCACTGCTCGTAGAAGGCGAATTTTCCTTGTTTTTTTGTATGTTATTGTTGTTTACTGGCTTATTTTCGACACTCGTCTTTTGTATGGCCGAGATTTCTACAAAAGATACAACGTGGCGGTTTAGTTTCATTTTTCTGATCACTTTTTTTATCAGAAGAACCAAATGAATCATCAAGCCAGCTCACTAAAACTGGTTATTTGATCGCGTGACACTTTTTCGCGAATCTTCTTGTGCAACAAGCCGTAGACCATATCTATCTGAGTTATTTCCGTGAGAGACCCAGTTGGAAGTTGCGCGAGAATCGATCGACACTTGCATATGAAAATATCAGTTTTTACTTTTGAGTCTTGTTCTTCGGCAAATAATTCGCGATACACTTTATGTGGCGGTTTTTTAGGACCGAAAGTAGTTCTTAACAGATCTACAGCATCTTTTCATGTTGAAATCGTTGACTTCACACCCTGAAACCACGTCGCGGCGAAACCATCTAAAAGCATCGGCAATCCTTTGAGCGCATTGTCCTCCGACACTTGAGTACAGTCAATGAAAATGACCACAGCATCGAGAAATGCATTAACGTCACTGTCTTTCGAGCCCTCAAAACGCGACGAACATTTCGAGAGATTTCCAGACGACGGCACTGGTACGGGGTTGGCTACCGATATCCTGCTCAATAACTGTTGAAATTGTTCATCTGTCAGCGTATCGGACATATTGGTAGAACACGATTGCGATTTGAACAAAACCGACGGCAAATCAATTTCAATCACGCGAACGCAACGATCGAATGTCCTTTGGGTGATCCACGGTGTCAACAAGGCATTAAGGTAGGTATAAGTACTTACAGTTTTTCAGCCTATGGATTCTTAACAAACATTACCCAATTGGAGTCATCCAATTTGTGAAATTGCACTAATCACAACACACGGTATTGTTTTTCACTGTACTCTGTACTGTACTGTACTGTAGACCACCATTTCATTAGAATGAACATTCCTGATCATCTAACTGGCAGAATTGTGATGTACAAAATCTGAAGATGGCAGAATGCGAGAAGTTCATACCCGTGGAAAGACAGACTGTCGATATTTCATAACCGTAAAATGAAAGATTCGTATAATGACAGACTCGTAAAAGCACAGACTGTAAATACTCTGGATCCGTAAAACGTAAGACCCGTACATCGACAGACTCATAATCCAGCGGACTTGCGAAATTTATGATCCATAATTCATCAAAACCGTAAAACTACAGACCCGTGAAATAGCAGAATCGTAAAATGACAGACTCGTACAATGGCAGAATCGTGCATCTACCGGATCCGTAGATTTTCAGAATTTTTCGAAATAGCAGAACCGTAAAATGGCAGAATCTCACATTGACAGACCAGTTGAAATTCAGAACCGTACATCGACAGACCGTCAATATACCAGAATGTGTGGGACGCGTGGAGATTCGGAACAAGCGGTAGCGCATTGTTGCCAATTTGAATCGATAGAAATTCCTTACTATAATCAAATCTGATTCAAATTGTGTTATGGAGAAATCTAGAGGGCTAAAAAATGTTCGTACATTGTAGTATTTGTGATTGATGATTTGTTTGATCCGAATCAGGACGATATCGACAATATAACTTGAGTGTATCTAGATAAAGAAGTATATATCATTCTTTTCGTCAAAAAATCATATAACAAAACATATCAGACATGTGAATTCAACGATGTTTCCTATGTATGATAGGTAATTCTATTCTCGGAGATCCTATTAGACAGAAATGGAATCATTGTACGTCCATTTCTGAACATATAAATATTGGAGAAGAACATCAAACTCTATTGTCCAATGGTCTAGCTTCAGCGTCGGGACCTCCATTGTTGGGATGTGATTTTTTTAATCTTTTCGATTTGAGTATATCGAATCTCAGTTACATGGAGGTACCGGAGGACCTTCAGGGTACAATCGATCAAATCAAAGAGATTTTCTTACCCGGGTTGGGTACTTTCACCAAAGAGAATAGAAAAAATTTGTTGTTGATAATTAGTACATGCTTCTACTGATACTGGAATAACTGATTAATGAATTACGTTTATTGTCAGTACATATACGAGCTCACAACATCTCTCTCTCTCTCTCTCTCTCTCTCTCTCTCTCTCTCTCTCTCTCTCTCTCTCTCTCTCTCTCTCTCTCTCTCTCTCTCTCTCTCTTTCTCTCTCTCTCTCTCTCTCTCTCTCTCTCTCTCTCTCTCTCTCTCTCTCTCTCTCTCTCTCTCTCTCTCTCTCTCTCTCTCTTTCAATTTGAAAATTTGAAGGCATTCGATCTTGAATAAAAAAAAAAAATTCCTACGGCGCTCTCCTTATTCATTATATCACTCAATACTGCATGTCACCTTTTTTTATCGGGATCAAAAGTACTACAATTTTGATTTCATCCAATTTCTCGAATTCCTTATTCAAGTCTGTTGAATAAACGAGTGACACATTGATTTAAAGAATGTTCGAAAAAGAAAGGATAGCATATTGTAACATTCGCAAATGCTCAGAGCATCCAGTGCCCTCTAACGTACACTACTTTCAACTTTGGAACACACCTACACTCATATAAAGCAGGAATCGATACATTTGGTAGTGCAGACTAGTACTTAGTATTATAGCTAGACCTAACTCTTAGTTTCGCTATTCGCTCAGTGATGGCGCTAGTCGAACTCAGAGAAAAAATCAAGGAATTAGACAAAAATCATCTTTTCAATTGTTTATTAAACTTCAAGAATACAAATAATAATTATATAATTTACCTGAACATGTTTTGCAACAAATGTAGTGTGAATTTGAGAAAGCATCATCATAGTCTCAATTACAGGTTAGGAAATGAAATTCTCAATTTTCTTCCAAATTAGTATGTTTGAGGTGAATCCTTTGGTCGATCTGTCAATTTCCATCTATTCCTGATTGGAGATTTCAAACTGTCAGACTGGTCTGTTATAAAGTACCTAAAATAAACAATTAGAAAATATCAATATTCAGCTGTTGTACTTACCAAATTCAGTGGGATAAAATCAGTATTTTTCTGTGTCCAGTTTCTGTTGTTAGTATCACCTGTATTCCAGGATTCAGAAAGCATCTCCCGTTTCGTTTTTCACCAGCACTAGTTGTTATTTTCCGGAGTCTTTCCAAATCCTAGGAAAATGAGTGGAAAGAATCTGATTCATAGATGGCACGACCATCGCGTTGACAGCGATGTCTGTAAACAGCTTCCTCACAGGTTTCTGGGTGAAGGGGGAAAGCTTCGATTGATTTCGATGGAGTTCGATTGGCTTCTATAGGCTTCCAGGAGCTTGTGGTGAAACTACACAAGGCTTCGAACCGATATTTTCGGGATTAGTGCCTGTTTTTCCCATGAACAGTTTCTCCTGATTTGTGGACTTGTCTCCAGCCATTATACGAGGTGATCATAAACCGAGTGTGAAACTTCCAGTGCTCCAGGCATCCAGAAACTTCAAACACGTGCCGGCTTTTTTTTTGTGAATCGTAAGTCTGTTCTTTTTCACTCAAATTTCCATAAAATCTCTTCATGAATTTCTTTTCCATTATTTACAGTTGGTGAACTCAAATTTCATAATTTCACATCATATGGGGAACAATATGATGTTTTCCTGTCCATTTTTGTATGAAACCCTCTGTAAGGGGTAAGTAGACATTCTCTGCATGAATGTCAGAGAAATAACATTTTTGTTATTTAGGGTTTTAGGTGGGACTACGTCCAAGCTATTTTTAACCATTAGCCAGTGTCCTGGTTACTTACAGATGTAGTTTCTTTTTGCTGGGAAACTATAAGGGCAGTAGTATCAACCCCTAGCTGTTGCCAGTATTTCCATCCCGGGTGGTAGTAATGCCCTACGGCTTCTCAATGAGAAGATAACTCATGGAAGGGTCCTGTTAATTTTGTACCCACGGTAGAAGTTATTTTTCTTTCTTGCTGAACTGAGCTTGTGGAGCTGTCTGGACTGATGAATTCCGGAATGGGAATGGATCACCAATAACAAGGCCAGATATAACCTTTTTAATGATATTTTGTTGTCATTTTCTTTTACATAGCTTAGCTTTCACATTTGCCTCACCTGGAACCATATTATTAACTTTAACTCCTAGACTGTAAAATGTGAATTTACTCTCAAAGCTGTACAGCCTTCGCTCAGTACTGTGCGAATGCCATGATCATCATCTTCAACTTTATTGTGAGAATAATATTTCATACACAACATTACTTATGATTGTTGACAGTATTCTTTAACTTATCAATTATGATTTACTCAGGTGGGTTACCATGGTGAGAAGGTAGTATAAATGTGTGAATATCACCACATATTATTCAGCTAAATTTCAGTGTTTCATATACAGGGTGATCTTGTCGGTTCAACAAGGCTTCAGGTCAGATACTTGTTAATTGATTGTTTTTTTTGTAAATATATGTAAATATCTGGGTGAATATAATTTCTATACATTCCCCCTCTTCCTGAGTTGGTTAACATTGGTTTGACATATGAAAATTTCAATATATATAATTTTTTTTTGTATTGTAAAGAACTTTTCAAATTTTAACAGATCTTGTTTTCTTGACTTGGACAAGGTCAAATATCCTAAGTACTTCAAGTCAAGTGGCGCCTGGGTAAGTTTTCCTCTCCTTTTTTTCGGAAACTTATGAATTTAAATAAATTACATGATGAATTGTTAACCCCGACCTCCATGCTCTCTAGACAACAACGCTAACGGTGCAGTGACTTTTCAATTTTCAATAGAAAGTTGAAAACGTTACAATATAAATGTTGAATTTTCACATTGACGTTTCCGGAGCGAATTTGCTGAAATGCTTGTCTTCAGATTGTGAATGTGTGGATGCGAAGTTTCGCCTGGAAACGTTCCACCCCGCGTAACAATCAACGAATTACGGTTGCCTAAGAGGTCCAAATCCTCAGAACTCAGATACTGGTTGTTAGGTATACAAAGGAGTGATTCGCTATATCAGTGAAAATCATTGTGTGGTCCATCATACATTTATTCTGGTCCTGAATATCATTTTTTCTGATTTCATAGATATATTTTCCTCTTGCAGATATTATTTACTCGAATAAAATGTTCTTGGAGTTGAAAATCTCTAACTCTTTCTTGGTCAACGGACGTCTACTAATGTTTTTTCTGAAAGAACGGGAATTACAAACCTTTTGGTACCTATCTATACCACAATGAAAACCGAGTGGTACATATTTGTACAATATTGAAATTATTTCTATGTAATCAACTATTACATACCTTCTAAACCACACGTTTTCGCAAAGTTCATATGACAGAACAATCACAAATATTTTTCAAAGAATCATTAAAATTTCACGAAATATACACAGTCCCATGAGACATGTTTCTTTTTAAGAATGATAATAATTATCGAATTCAATTTTGCGAACATTCACGCGTCTTGTCGATGCGTAAGCTCTTAAATATCGGATTGGTGTATTTTCTGCTTGCTTGAAACGAATAAAGTGACTCAGAATTTCTGTAGAGTCTGTGGTATATATTATGTGTACCGTTCGCACATTTACAATCCCTCCTATGTGACACCGATTGCTCGTCGCTACCAGATAGGAATTGTAGTGCAGCAGAATGCACTCCAATCCCTCATCGGCCAAAGCGATCACTTGCGTGCCAGCTGGGTAGGTACATATTCGTACAGTGCAAAAATAGTCATTTCGAAAAAGGGGGTTCACCAAACACAAATTAACTCACTGCTTTTAATTTGTAACAAAACTAAAACTTTTACTTATACATTATTGTACAAACACAAATTAACTTATAGCCTTTAGTTTGTAACAGAAATAAAAATTCTACTTATATATTTCAAAAACAAGTCCGTTAAAAAAATCAATGATGGCTTGAGTTGGGCTGATTTTTAAGAACATTCATCATGAAAGACCTTTTTCTTTTCGGCCTTTTCTTGTTAATTCCCTCCAACAACGATGGCCTGCCTGCTTGGATTGCTCTAACGCCAGCTTTTAAAGCTTTATCAGTTCGACGAGCAATTGACGTAGGTTGCACTTTAATTCGTGTTGACGTGTTCCGTGACTTGAAAGAAGACTTATACATATTCAAAAACTTTTCTGTATTATCAACGTTAATCATCACGGTATTAATTTGGGACAGTTTCGTCAACATAAATTTTGAACTGTTTTTTTCGGCAACAGCAAATGTTCTTTCTAAGTTTGCCTTGAATTTCTGCAGTTCTAATTGATATTCTTCAAGATATTCGCTATCTTCATTTTCTGAAGGTTGGATGATTTGTGGGTCACTACTATTTTCATCTTCATTTTTCATTGGCTCATTAAACTTTTGCGACAAGATACTATTTCCTACGGTGGATGATAGTGTAATATCAATATTTTTATCCATACCCGCAAAAAAAGTATTGTCAATAACGCTCCCTAGAGCCAAAGTTGCCAATTCTACACGATCTTGGTAGGAGAGTTGAGGTGTGTGAAATAAATGTATTCCACTATTGTACACGGCACATAAGTGTTTAAAAAATTTACCTCCAGCTCCATGAGGACAGTTGCATTGCTCTATATCTGTATAAACTGTGTACAAATAGTTTGGATCTATTGAAGACGTAACGTGATATTCCGATTCAGAAATCTGGGTAACTTTTAAATCTGCCGCTTTGTGAAAAAACTTTTTGAAATGAATTTGCAGCTTCATGTCTCTAAAGTTGGAATAATTTATTAATTTTTGTTTGTAAAACTGCTCTAGAGAAGTAGTAACAAAGTCCAGTAAGGAAACCGCGTTAAACGCCTTGCATCTCTTGAGAACAAGATCCTTAAATATTCGGATTGATGACTCAACTATATTGTTCGTGTTATGGCCTCTTGTCTGCAAATGTATGCGAAATAAGTGACACCACTCAGATTTTCTTTTCCATAACTCGTTAAAATAGGTTGTAAAATTTGGATATTTTTGTGCTACTGAGTCATTACATAATTCCTCTTTGAATAAATTGCAGTCCACTTCACTCGGAGCATATAGAACATTACGAAAAAGCAGCATGAGCGGTTTACGATCTTCGTTCTTAATTCCATGTCTGTGGTCCCAAAGCCAACGCCAAACAGCTTGTAGAACATGGAAACTGCACAATAGCCGATCTGATTGAGGAAATACTGTTTTTCTACGACTGCTATGAAAAGTAGCGTAATTCTCATGGCTTACTCAATTTCAAAACCACGAATTGCTCATACCTGTGAGAAATATTATTTCTCACAGAACTTTGCCAACACCACGCATAGTAGGTACCTTTTATATGGAGAATCAACTAAAATCGACAAAAACTTAGTTGGCCGCTGTTGTCACGAACAACTGTCAACAGAATTTATTTCAATTTTTGAGGTAGTTATCAATCGTGTTTCGATAAAAAATCGCAATTTCATTGAATATTAGTAAGACATAATATACATATTTGTACCAGTGATAGGTAAATAATATGGAAACTTATGAAAGCAGTGACGATTTTGACAATACTCCACCAGAAATATTGGAACAAGCGGCAAAAGTAACATTAGATTTGTTGCCGGAAATTTCCCGAAAGAAGTATGAATTGGCATATGGGAAATTCATGGAATGGAGAAGAAATACGAAAATAAAATCGTTTTCGGAAAGTGTACTTTTGGTATACTTCGAAGAAATGTCGAAAACTTTGAAGGCGTCAACACTTTGGTCACAATATTCGATGTTGAAAAGTACCATCAGTATTAAACATAACATTGATATATCCACGTATCAAAAATTACGTGCATTTTTGAAAAGAAAGTCTGACAATTACTTCCCAAAGAAATCAAACATATTAACAGCCGACCAATTGCAGAGATTTTTAAAAGAAGCTCCAAACAAGGAATATCTACTAATAAAGGTGGGTTTATTATTTAAATTGAACTATTTTTCGAATTTCTTCCGCTTTTTTCCTCGAATTAATAGCTTTTTATAGTTAGTGGGTGTATTCAGTAGGTAAAAATAATTAGATAATCTTCAAAAAGTCAATTTCATATTGTGGAAGATGAGTATATGCCTATGAATAAATATTTTAATAACTACTCCGTGGTGTAGTGGTAGTGCTTCCGCTTAGGATACTAGCGGCCCGGGATGATATATTTTTTTAATTATATAAATGATTTTACATCCTGATATTTTTATTTGTAGGTTGCAGTGGCTATTGGCGTAGCAGGGGCATGTCGTAGAGATGAACTGTGGAAATTAAAAGTCGATGATTTAGAGGATCTAAATTCGGCTTTGTTGGTGAAATTAGATAACACCAAAACAAAGAAGCCAAGAACTTTCACTGTAACGGGGGAATTTTATAATATATATAAAAAATATGCCGCTCTTCGACCGAATGATTTGGCAGAAAAACGTTTCTTCTTGAATTACCAGAACGGAAAATGTACTAGACAAGTAGTCGGCATCAACAAATTTGGTAGTATGGCAAAGAGAATTGCAATTTTTTTAAAATTGGAAAATCCCCATTTATATACAGGACACTGCTTCAGACGTTCTTCGGCAACAATTTTAGTAAATGCAGGAGGTGACATATTAACCTTAAAGCGCCATGGAGGATGGCAATCCAGTACCGTGGCAGAAGGATACGTCGGAGACTCTATTAAAAATAAAATGGACGTTGCAAATAAAATCGTCGACTCTATTGAAAAACCAGTAGAACTATTCACTGAAATGGAGACAGAAAATGCACCACTGTACATAAATAATCAACCTTCAACTTCTACTTCTACAATTAATATAACAGAAAATTTACTCAAAAACAATGACTTTCCTGGTTTGACCATACAAAATTGTAAGAATTTCACAATTAACTATAATTTCAAATGAATAATTCAACTGTTAAGAGGTAGGAAACTTGTTATTATGTTATGTTATTTTAGTTCTGCTATAACCCATAAAAAATAAAAATTGAGTTACATTGTTCTTTGAATATGTGCAGTCGTAGAAAAAGTATAGTGTGCAACATGTGGGGAAAAGTACTTTCCTCACTCGTGTGTTTGCGGCACTCGCCTTTCAGGCTCGTGCCACAAACTTCCACACTCGTGAGAAAAGTTGAACTTTTCCCACTTGTTGCACAATATACTATTTCAGAGCATTTCGCTCCGCTGTGCTGTCATCTGTCATGAAGACAGCTGGGAATCCTTTACCTAAAAAAGCCTCTTCTTCTAGAACCGTCTTCAAATATTGGAAAATCAGTTCGTAATTTTCTTGGGTTTGATTTGAATGAATTGCACAGCCAAGTGGAACGCCACCAGTTTTGCTGGATGCAAAAAAAAAGTTACTGAATTTCCTCCTTGATCACAAGACGCACTCGAGTCTAAAAAAACTATCTCCCTGGAGAAATGCAGCTTATGAGCCCTAAGCATCAGCGGTGTTATAACAACGGAGCAAAATGGATTTTCGCATAAAAGTATTCGTGTGCCTTCCTTATCAAGTAACAATTGCCTATCTTTTATTTTTTGAAATATGCTAGTGTTGGTCCTGTCCCCATAGTTTTGTTTTCTGCAACAAATTATTGAGAATATTCAGTGTGTCCCATGGAAGAAATTTTAACAGCGTATTCTACGTTCTTTATACATTGGTTTTTATTTTTTACGCGAAAACTGTGCATCGTCCGAAAGAAAGTCAAGAAATTTGACAAAAATCAATTAAACTTGAAAAGAATTTTGTCAATAATTGTACCCCCCTTTAGCATCTACACGGAAAAAATGTTTTGTTGCACCAACAAAATAATTTTGGTCATTTTTATTTTGTTAAATCAAATACATTCCAAATAAGCGACTTATTTGAAAGACAAAATAATTTGATTGAAATATTTGCATACTAGAACAAAAGTTTCATTTCATTCAACAACATTTATAGTTGACATAAAACAAATCATTGTTCAATCAATCATATGCATTTTGTTCATTTGACAAAATTAAATTGATTTCGACAAAGATTTAACTAAATACAACATCATATTTTATTGATTCAACAATCATTTCATTGTACAAGCAATCACAGGTTTTTTTCTATGCGACAAAATTGAATTGATTATGACATTATATTTTGTTGATTCAACACATCATTATCAAGAAATATGTTGCTTAACATTCCTGGGCGACTGTGAAGATTGCTAGTCGAGGCGCAAGCCGAGACTTAGCAACACAGAGTCCAGGAATGTGGCTTTTCCTACGAGGTAAACATACTATTTTTCCGCAAATCGCTTAAAATTCGACAGGTATTGATTGATTTTAAAAAAACGCGATAATTCTATTCCCAAATAAATGGTGCTTTGAAATTCCTGATAAAATTACTTGGGTCACTATGGAAACGTATTGAGGTTGAATTGTCAAACTTGACGCTTATAAATTTAATTGCTGGTGTTTTCGAAAGTAAAATGATAAGTGATGATGAAATTTCCATTCCTGGGACTCCTCCAGAGCTGGTTGAGGCAGTGAATGTTTTCAAAATATAAATTAATTCCTTATAAGCAATGTGTTTTCAATCATTTATGTAGAACACTAACAACTTTACGGAAATATCATTTCCTTACAGTAAGGAAATGACATTTCCTTACAGTAAGGAAGTCCTGACTTTTTCGTCAAGAAATTTTGACAGGAATGTCAAAATTTCCTACCGATTTGCGGAAAATGTTTCTTTCTGTGTCTTGCCTAAGTGGGTTAAGATTAAAATCTTTATACATACAAGTGAAGTTAAATACAAGCATGTTACTAAATTAAATGTAACCTACCTCCATTCTGTGTACAAATGATAGATTGTACGATCCAACGCATTATTCTGAGCATTAGCAAGAACTTGGCATATACCTTCTGATGGAGTGATAGCCATCAAGGTAGACTTATGAAACTCTTTTGCTTCACTAGGTGAAAGTCCTTCGTCAAAATATTTTATAAATTTTTCTCTTGTATCCTTACTGATTCGCAAAAAGCTTTACGCTTCTGCAACGACAACTCTGTGGGTATGTACGTAATTCATCTGAAAAGAAACATCAATATGTCCCTACCGATATCAGATATTTATCGATTTTACGAATTAAGTCCTACAAAAAAAAACACAGAAACGCGAGGTCAAGTAGTAACGGAGATACCCCACAAATACTTCTAAATAAATGTTACACCCTGTACTTACCTCGATTATTGCATTCAGGCCACTTTTCAAATGTCGGTCTTTGTATCTTGTATCTTTGTTTTCTTTCTTTATTTTGATAACAATTTTTGCACTGCATGACTTATTCCTGTCTCTGTTAGTTTCTATACTCCTTTGTTTATTTTTTTGATGGTGTTGGCAAACCCAGTCTTTCCGAAAATCCAATTTTGCAATTTTTGGATATGTATATTTAACAGTCCAATTCGTAGAAGTGGCCGCTGAAAAGTTCTCGATCCATTTTTTGCAGTTTTCTTCGAAAGCATGTTCAATTCGGGTTCTCAAAATAACTTTTATAGTATCGCTTTCAATGAGGGTAACCCGCTCATCAAAACTTTTTGCAGCGTTTACAACGAACACTTCATCAAAATCATCTGACATTGTAGTTACAATGTGGTTGATCTTACTCCTAACGTGATGAAATTAGTATAGGTACTATGAAATTAGACTGTTTACTTCGCAAACCTCGCGACACGCACTGCAATACACGTGTTCGTTAATAAATAAATACATTTCGCCCTCGCGCGGGCATTTCGAAACCTTTTTTGTCATGGCCGAGGAGGGATCGGAGTGAATTTTGCTGCACTGCAATTCCTAACTGGTTGCGACGAGCAATCGGTGTCACATAGGAGGGATTGTAAATGTGCGTACCGTTCGAACTGAAAGAGGGAGTGATTTGGGGGCAGAAAGTGCAATTTTTTTTTGGTCGCACGAAAGGCAATATCCCTATTTTTTAAAACTTGGAAGTTCTTGAGAATTCTTCCCTAGGCAAAGAACATAGACAACCAAGTTTTGGTAGAGTTGTTTGACAAATATCGAGGTAGACTACGAATAGGTGTGCTGTACTAAGCTTATTCTCGAGTTCGTCTGTCTGGTATTGCTAGTGATAGAATGATAACCGAACTTTCGAAAAACATATTTCGTAACAGTTTTTATAAACAAGTGAGAGGTCGCTGTTGTTCAAATGATGTCGAGGTGTAAGTGAGTGTGGCATCACCAACTAGGTGAATTATTTTGATGCTTACATATCTACTATATAAATTCCTTTATTAACAAATATACAACATTCAACAAATCAGCAACTTCCCCAACATATTTTTATTTTCATTGAATCAGGTGACCTTGGACCATAGCCGTCACCAGATGAAGAAAGGATATAGGACGGACAAAACTCGAAGATAAAATTGGATAACCTAAGTACGATTGAAAACTGAGTGTGAATACTCAAAGCTGATATTAATCTGTGTAATTCTCGAAATGTCATCTCCAACCATTCAGAACTTAATGATTCATTCACAATGATATTTACCATTACCAATTGTCAAAACTGAAACCACTAGTTCCTAAACAATACTTGATCATCGCATTTTCGAGTTTGTCCGAAAAAGTAGTGTACTTAACAAGTGCGAAAACTGATACTTTTCGCACCTGTTGTGTAAACTATTTTTTAAATAGCGTGCAGAAATAACCCACGAAAATTATAGGAATTTCCTTTCGTGCGCTACAAGAGATAAAATGAAATAAATGATAATATTAATTGAAAAGGAATATTGTCAGATATGTTATGAACATGAAAAAATGGATATAGGTATTTATGAAGGAAAACATTGAGGATTCGCATTCTGTATGTGATGAAAATATCAATTGTTTCTCGGTATTCGACAGAAAACAACTATTTTGCTTGCTGTATGCCACCACGAACACTAAATTATATCTATTGAACACACTCGATAATGATTTGAATATAAACTCTTCTGAAGTTGGGAATTTGCATTATCATCCAAATGAAAATATATATGCACATAATATCATTCTGAATATTCAACAGAAAACAACTACTTCTCTTGCTATTTGTCACGTCGAATATTGATTTATATATGTTCAACTTTCAGAAGGAGAACAAGAAAATGAAAATTCTCTTAAATTGAGAATTGACATTCCCTTTCAATATTTCTCTTTCTTCCACATTTCAGTTTTTCTGTTGATGTTCTCGTCTGACATAAATACTGGAGGTTTGGTTGCTTGAACAATTTTCTATCATCAATAATAACAAAGCTATCAATGGCTGCTGACACTCAACTTAGATTACCCTGAAGAGTATCCCTTGGACATGTGGGATTTACAAGAACGTTCATTCAATAGTTTTCATAGTGGGTTTCACAGAAACGTTTATTCAATGGCTTCCATATATATATAGGCATTTTTTCATCAACCCCTATCTACAGCACCGCACTAATTATCGTTAATAAAGAATTCGTAGCTGGACTTTGATTTCAATCTCATTTCGTATCACCTTCTTTTGCCTCCCGGGAATATGGGTACAAAATACAAAATAAATTAATTTGGGCATGATATGGATTTATATAAAAACATCTATTTCTCGAATCCTGCTCCCAACGTACTTCTAGGAATAGTAGTTTATAAGAAAACATTTCAAATAGTCACATTCTTTTTTATATAGCGAGAAACTTGCCAAACATTCATATATTTTATATTGAAATGTGCTCATTCATTACTTCATATTATATGAACTATCTTATTCTCGAGTGAACCATAGCTATAGGAACATAAAAGCAGATCGAACTGGAAGTATACGTAGAATCCCCACATGACGTGAGAGCAGGCAGCATTGTGGCCGGCGTTCGCTCTGTGAGTAGCTGGTAGGCCCCTCTGCAGTCATTTCACGGTTCTGATGCATTACATTCTGATGATTTCAGATTCTGCCAATGTACGGTTATGATATTTTACGGTTCTGCTGACTTACAGCTCCTCCTGTTTTGAAAGCGTTTATCAGTCTGGGTCAAAATTAGGCAATTTATTAGGCAATCCGAAAGATAAAGTGGACACACTTGAAAAGTCGGGAATATACGAAATAAGTTGTAATGATTGTGATAAAACATATATAGGCCAAACCAGGCGACCCATAAAAACAAGGTTCAAAGAACACATAGCCCATTTAAAATATGGCAGGTTAGATAAATCTTGTGTAGCCGAACATATGTTCAATCACAATCATAACACACATATTACTAACCTCAAATTAGTTAAGCAAGTTAATAACATTAGAAAACTAGACGCATATGAAAGCTTAGAGATATTTAAGAATAGTAATAGAGTAATGAATAAGGATAATGGACCTATTCCATATAGCCCTCCATATAGTTTAGTAAAATAAAAATTTGAGATTAACATGTGAACTCAACCATGACAAACATTAACTTGACGGTTAGTTTTTTTCACAGTTGGGTGAACATATACCTAGTATATAAGCAGCACACTAGAATAGGATATTTAGTTTTAATCTTCTCCTGAAGATGCTAACATAGTTAGCGAAACACGTGTCGAGGCGTTAAAAAATCGGTTTGGTTAGTGGTAAAACAGTGTAGTGTATTATCGTGCCAAAGGTTCCAGTCTTCGATATATCAAGATGGCTTCACGGTCAACGGAACAGAACTTGTATTTCAAGGTCAGTACTAAAATTAGTTTAGTTAGTGCAGATATCTGGTTCTTAAAATCTTGCCGAAAACATTCAGTCTTTCCGAACTTCATGAAAATTACTCTGCCACATTCTTCAAATGTTGCCAAGAAAGTTGAAATTCTTGCAAAACAGAAATGGTTGGATTTAGAAATCAAATATCTCTATGGAAAACGCAGTATGCTTGAACTTGAAGCATACGAAATTTATAAAAAACTAACATATAGACTAAGTAACATTGAGTTTGAACAATGGTGTGAATTCCAGAGAAAAATGTTCGCCGTAATTGAAGTCAAATATATTCAGAAATTTTCCTCTCTGAACAAAAAACTGAAGAAACTTGGGATAAATAAATCAAAACCAATATATGAGGAGCCCATCACCATTGTTGAAAACCAATCCTCTCAATCCTTTAGTAATGAAGAACTCAACCTTCTGAATAAAGGCCTGAATTTTGTCCCTTCTGCCTCAAAGGACAGTCTCGATGAAGTAATAGTGAGTGTTGAATCCGCGATTCAATATCTCCCTAATTCTTCAAAAGGATTTGCCAGAGAAGCACTTAGGAAACAAATTTCCAAAAATGTTATCAATCATAAACATAACCCCCAACGAAAAACTCAAAATATTATCAAAGGATTGAAAGAAAAAGAATGCTTTTACTTAAAAGCCGATAAAGGTAATAAGGTTGTTATTTTGGATAAACAGGATTATTTTCAAAGGGTTGACAATCTCATTGAAGATGGTCCTTATAGGAAACTAACGAGAAATCCATTACCTAAAATGGTCAGTCAAGTCAAATCAATTTTGAATAAATGCCCAAACCTTATTACTGCACATAATAAATATAAATTACAAATATCTAACCCAAGTGTACCAAGACTATATTGTTTACCAAAAATACACAAACCCGGTAAGAAAATGAGGCCAATTGTATCCGCAATTGGGTCTCCTACTTACAATATTTCAAAGTGGTTGGTTGAAGTTTTCAAAACTTTGAATAATCCTTATAACAATCATTCTGTTTCAAACTCGCTTGAATTTATCGAAAAGGTCAAAGGGTTGAATCTGACCGAAGGTGAAATCCTTATATCATTTGATGTTTCATCACTTTTCCCAAGTGTACCCCTACCAACAACTTTGGAATATTTAAAGGAATTACTCGAATATAACAATCTAGATCCAGATAATATTAAAGAATTGGTTGATCTCACTAATCTCTGCATGAGCCAAAATATTTTTCAATATAAACAAGAATTTTTTGAACAACATGAAGGTACAGCTATGGGAAATTGTTTATCGCCTTTCCTGGCTGAACTGTTCATGAATCGATTTGAAGCGAATGCAGAAGAAAAATTCGAGTATTTCCCTAGGGTTTGGATTAGATATGTTGATGATATTTTTGCTATTTTTGATACAAAAACCACTAATATAGATAACTTTATTTCAAAATTGAATAACTGCTTCCCCTCTATCAAATTCACTTATGAATGCGAAAATCAAGGCAAATTACCTTTCTTAGATGTACTTGTGATCAAAAATAGCGAAAACAACTTAGAATTTGATGTCTTTAGAAAAGAAACTAACACATTTAGATACATACCTAATGACTCCAATCACTGTTTTCAGCACAAAATGGCAAGTTTAAATTTTCTAGTACACAGATTGATTTCATTCCCTCTCAGCAAAGAAAGATTCAATGCTGAAAGAAATGTTGTTTATAAAGTGGCTGGCGTCAATGGGTATGATATCAAAATAGTAGATAAATTAATACGTAGACATAAATTTAAGTTAACACTTCGATATTCTACGACTTTTCAAGCGGATAAAAAGAACTCTAGAAGAATCCCAATCCCGTACAATCCCAAGTATACGAAGGGACTTGATAAGGTTTTCAAAGACTTAGGTTTTGAAAGCGTTTATCAGTCTGGGTCAAAATTAGGCAATTTATTAGGCAATCCGAAAGATAAAGTGGACACACTTGAAAAGTCGGGAATATACGAAATAAGTTGTAATGATTGTATAAAACATATATAGGCCAAACCAGGCGACCCATAAAAACAAGGTTCAAAGAACACATAGCCCATTTAAAATATGGCAGGTTAGATAAATCTTGTGTAGCCGAACATATGTTCAATCACAATCATAACACACATATTACTAACCTCAAATTAGTTAAGCAAGTTAATAACATTAGAAAACTAGACGCATATGAAAGTTTAGAGATATTTAAGAATAGTAGGTAATAGAGTAATGAATAAGGATAATGAACCTATTCCATATAGCCCTCTATATAGTTTAGTAAAATAAAAATTTGAGATTAACATGTGAACTCAACCATGACAAACATTAACTTGACGGTTAGTATTTTTCACAGATGGGTGAACATATACCTAGTATATAAGCAGCACACTAGAATAGGATATTTAGTTTTAATCTTCTCCTGAAGATGCTAACATAGTTAGCGAAACACGTGTCGAGGCGTTAAAAAATCGGTTTGGTTAGTGGTAAAACAGTGTAGTGTATTATCGTGCCAAAGGTTCCAGTCTTCGATATAATAAATTCGTTGTTCACTAATCGTCGTTGAGATGTGACAATTTCAAAATTGTTCAGGAGAGATAAAAAACTTTTTATTTGAACTAATAGTATTCTAAATGATTGTGATTTTTTGTGTTCACTCAAATATGTCATTAGGTTACTTTAAGACAGTTTTAATATCGAATTTGTGTTTTGACTTATTATTAAATATATATTTTTGGAGGTATTGCACATTCTGTAGAAAATCACATGAGAGATATTACATTGGAGTTTCACTTGGGAGGTATCACCACTAGCTCTATTGTCGCACATAGAAGTTGTTTCTATAGCCATCACATTGATAAAATCAGAAATCGTTTTGTTCAGATTGGAATTAGAAAAGTAGACCAGATCAAAGTAAACTTATATTTGTGTATAATTATCACTCTGAAAAATGACAATATGAACATGAAATATGTGTAATGAAAAAAAAATCATAATCCTCATCGATGATGATTTGGTCTACATTTAGGATGATAACATCCTCATTTCTTTTTCTTCTGTTGATGCGGTAGCACATCATAAAAAGCATGGTGGTCCATTTCCATTACGGATTTCAGTTCCTGCAGATGTTTATATTTGTCGTCTGATATGGGTAGTTGAGTTTTGTGAAGCTGTTCCTTATAAATTTCCATTTTTTGGTTTTCACGCCGTCGTGGCATCACAGTCCATTCTTCAGAATAATCTAGTGTGAAGTAAACTTCCCCATTAGGTAAGTATTTCAGTTGTCTGATATCGACAACTACAGGATCTCTAACTCTCTTTCCTGGTCTAATCGAGTCAAAGTTGGATGGTAACTCATATTTCTTGAAAAAGGTGTAATCTAAATTTTTTATTTCATATGGATTTGTTGAACGCGCGAGTCTCATCCGCGCTAAGTAATCTGAAGGTGAAAAAATTGGTGGCGTGAAGTAATGTTCAAGGGTTGAGTGCACCGTATCCGCTGACATCATTGTGTGTCCTTTTTTCAGAAATAATTGTTGGATAGTAATATTTTTTTCTCTTGCCAAGTCGCTTAGTGCGCTGGACAGAGTTTTGTTACAATTTTGATAATTGCATCCATCTGAGATCATAGTTACAGATTTGTAATTGTTCTGGATGTTGGAAAGGTAATCAATCAAACATGAGGTGAATTCGTTACAAGTTACACCTCCATTGGCCTCATGCCAAACATATAGATTGACATGAGCGTCATTATGGGCATATATAGTGAAATTATGGACTTGAAGCTTTAATTTATAGTAACTCTGTGATGCAAGTAGTCTAGGGCATGTTAATACACTTTGAAGATCCATGCTGAAAACTAGCAGTTCGTCGTTTGCGGAATTTATGAATTTGTCTTTAGCTACCTTTGCAGCGTCTTTTTTCTGTTGATGAGCAATGTAATTTTCTTCACTCACAGTTCCGCATTTGTGTCCCACACAAGTATCGCATTGATCTTTTCGTGGCTTATGGATGGCGATTCTCTCAGCAGTAAGAACAGTTTTGAAAAGTTTCGAATGGGCTGCTTTCTTTTGTTCATCAATGCACCAGCTTTTGAATATTTTGTACATGTTATTTTTAGAAATAAATTCATTGTCCACATATCTCATATAAGATGATGCTCTGCAATAATGTGATGATACTTTCGGTATGCTGGAGAGCCATGTCACCACGGTTTCAGTAACCTGTTTTCGCTCGATAGATCTGCGAGTTTCTTGAGATTTAACTCCCTTGGTCTCAACTATTGACAACGATTGGGAAGAGGTATCAGAATTTGAAGTGGACGAGTTATGTCCAGTACTGGAATCAGTTTCTTTCATCCATCGTTTCAAACTGTCTTCGCCTAGTCCAAGCGTGTTTATAAATAGTAAACGACACACTTTTATGCGGTTTCCATTTATGGTTTTCAAAAAATAATCATGCCCTTGAGACTTTTTGAAATTTTCTTCTGCTTCTGAAATTATCTTTCGTCTCCTTCTGACAGGTCGCGTGTTAACCAAACCTCTAACAAAAACTTTCTTCTCGCCCCATGATCCTAGTTTCCAGAAAGATGAAAACATATTTTTTCTATCTTCTTGGGAAATCGAGGAACACAAGAAACTGTTTTTCAATTCTTTCTTGGGTTGTCGATGAGAACATCTCTCTTTAATTTTTTTTGCGGCTCTCAAAGTTTCATGTGTCACAATCTTCTCCCTACTTCTCTCGTAACCCGTATATTGTTTGCCCCGTAGTCTATTTTTCTTAGTCAGATTTCGTCTTTCAGTTATGCTCAGCTTTTTTGGTCTCGTTTCTGGTATATTATTGTCTACTTCTTCTGACCCTTCTGCTATGAGGTCATTTGCGTTTTCTTCCATGGGTGTTTCTTTGTCTAGTTCCTCTGATGCTTCTGCTATGGTTTCATCTATGTTATCTTCTATTGATCTCTCTTCGTCTATTTCTTCTGACGCTTCTGTTATGATTTCATCTACGTTATCTTCTATTGTTCTTTTTTTGTATACTTCTGATGAAGCTTCTGCTATGAGGTCATCTGCGTTATCTTCTATGGGTGTTTATTTGTCTAGTTCCTCTTATGCTTCTGCTATGGTTTCGTCTATGTTATCATCAATTGATATTTCTTTATATATCTCTTCTGAAGCTTCTGCTATGATTTCATTATTAGCATTATCTACGTGTTGGGGCGAAAGTACAATGATTTCATTATTTGAATATTCTTCAATACCAATTCCTTCCATTGTTGTTTCATCTACGTTGATTTCCATTTCATGTTGAAATGCATCTAAATTTTCATTGTTTGCACCGATTTCAATAATTTTATCAGTAGTTGAACAACTTGGATGATTTTCGAAACCTAAAACAGAGTTAAAGTTTCTGCTAAACGCAAAATCGAAAGTTTCAATTTTACCGTAAATCATTTCTATCGGAATATTATCTCGTTGTGTGATATCTTCCAATACAAGAAAATTGAAATTATTTATATCTTCATAGCATTTTACGAACTCATCTGCCATATTATTATTCGTAAATTCGAAACCATTCTCAGTCTGGACTCCAACAATTTTAACATTACCTGAAAAAGTTCGACATCATTCATCACTTACATAACTACATTGTGGAAATATAGTAGAAATGATTGTGGATATTTGTTCAACAATACGTAAACAACGAATGCAACCGACTCAATAGTCCATTTTTGTTCAAAAACTAGCTCTTCAGGTAGACGTTTTTCTCATTTCAACTCCTAAGAACTAAAGACTAACTGATAGGATAGCTGCTGACGACACCATGCGTGATGACTTCACTTCAATGATTTATTAGTTAGATATTGTCACACCTGTGAATAGTGTTCGGTCTAGGGCGTAGCTTTAGGGGTAGTTTCATGCATTCATGACTTGGAAATAACGAGGCAATTACGTAGAAATGTAAAACAGTTTATTTGAATCAAATGAAGAAAAGTGGAAAACACTAGAATGAATACAAAACCTGAACAACATATGAAATAAATCCTATCTGACACAAGGGTTACTCACCAGGGTAGAAATGTGTCAAACCACGACCTCATCGTTGGGCTCGGCAAGTACGACTGTCCCTCTGATTGATTTCCCTACTCCTCAGGTTGAATATAATTATTGATGATCAATGCAGTATCAGCAAGCAAGTACAATGCCCGCAGGGAATGAACTCGCCTAGCTAAGACTGCATATCGGAAATGGAAGCGAAATATGAATTTAACAAATAATATCTATACTGTTGAATGAAATGATTTTAGTAATTGATTTTATATTTGGTTCGTGAAATCAATCAGATTATGGGATTTTTCCTCAAGCTTGACACTTTTCCCCCCCTCGGAAAACTGGCCCTCCAGTTTATGAAACACAACAAGATCATTTGAAAGGACATGTTGACTATTAACAAAACATTACTATCGAAAAAATAATACATACCTACATAAATGAAACATATGAAAAAACCTAATATGATAAAGTCGAAAGAAAAAAAATGGACAGAATTCATTGAATATAACATTACATTGTTTCTCGAGAGACCATATCCTCTGTTCATTACTCCGAGGTCGGATCCGGACCTGTGGCTATGCTACGTCTGGTCTGATTCTGACTTGGTTCTAGATGGTTATGGTTGGCAGTGTAGGCAGGTCAGCCGGGATTATCATGGTTCATCGTTTGATTCACTCCACATCTCTGGTAGGTAGTTTCATTGGTTGGAACGAAATGTATCACATCTCATTCTTGTCCTCAGCGATGAACCTCTCACTTGGACAACTCGTTGCAGTTTTTCTCAGCTCCGAGGGTATTATCTGGTCTCTTCGGGTTTTCCTCAATTCGCGCCGTTAAATAGGTACTCAATTCCCCACAGACGAACCGTGAATTTCTGTCATCCAGAATCCTTGCATAAGT
>OU896711.1:37183178-37281824 GCA_918026855.4 Phaedon cochleariae
ATTTAATAGATTAGCATTACGAGAAAATCAGATGGTAACAATCCGAAAAAATAACAAATTTCGCTGTTATATGTTACAGCCGTAGAAAAACTATAGTGTATAACTTGTACGAAATGATAATTCCCTACTTTTATGATTTTGCATTAATCTCGTGGAGAATGACTATCATTCCGTGCTCGTTAAACAATATACTATTTGAGTGTCTCGTGATCTTTTGAACGTATTGCAGTTCACCCAACATATATCACTGATATTATCACGAAGGGGGGCCTATTTCGATAATTTCAAATAGAGATTTGATCAGAAAGTAATATTCATTCTGGTTGTATCACTAGCATTCATGTTTTCACAATAAGGTAGATGAATCAATATAAAATGATTAAACAGATTTTTCGAATTCCAAAAATTGTGGTTTATATAGGTACTGTACTGACAAATATGTTCTATTCGAGAAAAAATAGATATACTACACCTTAATAAAGTTTTCATTATTGATAAAATCGTTCTTGATTGCAATGTATCACAAATACTGAAGCGACAATTTCAATTCGATCAAATAATGGGTAGTAATTGATTAATACATACTAACCACCATTTAGAAGTCGAAATATTCCACAGAAATTTGAATAATTTCCGGTAATAATGATCAGTTTGAGAAATCGTAACACATTGCCCTTGAGAAGAGAATGGCTAAAAACCGCTTTGTACGGTCAAGACAAGTTCCACTACCACTCTACCACAGAAATCATATTTAAAGACGATTTTGCGTTCACATCTTCACTTCGTTTCAACGCCGCTTGAAATATTATCACTGTATCATCATGAGTAGTTCCGAATCCATGTCGCTTGAAGAGATGGCTGAGATGAACTGTGACAGGAGTATTAACGAGATCATCCACATATTGGATGATAGCGTATTACAAGAAGCTTCCTCGCAGCCAAGGACAACGACGACCCCGGCCACTCCTGCACAGTTCACCACAACCAGCCAATCTGCCATGTTCACCGCGACCACCCAACCGGCTTACTACACCACGACCACCCAGCCAGCTGTCATATCCATGGCAACCCAACCAGCTGTGGCAACCACCAGACCCAACGCCACCCAGCCAGCTGTCACCCAGCCCATTTCCACCAGAGGCAACACCACCAAGAGGGTTGCAAGACCCAGCGACGTCCATGGAGATCTGGATACTGATATGGATATGATTCTCCGGGGTTGCGTCGCAAACCAGAAGGAGGAAATGGAACGGGATGCAGCGGACTGGCGAAAGGGAGTACTCACAAATGCTACAGGTAGGCTGACTATCCTGAAGGGTCAGCGTATGAAAATGTCAAAACGGATAGCCAACTTCAAGAATTTTGTGAGCCTCCTGGTTGAGGATATGGGTCGGGTGGACGTGGATATCAAAAACATAGAAAGTTTGGTTAAGTTGCTTAAATAAATATTTATTCATTACCACTACTATTTTTATTCCATTCAAAAAATACCTATTTGAAAAACTTTGTGAGTCGAAAGATAATAAATGTGAGAGCATCTCACATTAGCTATATATTACTTATTTTTTATTCTTCATGAAAATTCAGTTAAATAGTCTATCCAATTTACTGATGGTCGTTTGGAAATTATGAGCCTGCGGCGATCTGCGGACCAGGCCATTGAATTTACATTTCAATTAGCCTAGCTCGAGAAGACTTCTGTATAATGTCTTGGGTATTTATTAGAATTCAAATGATGCAAAACATATTGCCAGTCATATTTCTTTACATCGACCAGTAGCGTTATTTGTTAAGCGTTACTTATTTGTTATAATTATTGATATTTGCTTCGTAATCTCGTTATAATTATTATTATTATTATTGTCATTATTGTTATTATTATAATTATTATCATTATTAATATTATCCTTATTTTAATTATCATTACACTATTAGTCGCGAAAGAATTAATCTAGGAAATATGTTTTGGATTCAGGACCTTGAATCAAGTCGACACTTTCGTTCTATACAATATAGTCTATGCGCACTCGAAGAATTGTAAACTAGGAACGGTCCATGTCGCCTTGATAACCCAACATACGTTCTGTATCGTCTCTTATACTTAAATCTCTGTAGTCTCTGTCGGTGAGATGTATTGATATGATTTTCTTTTTCATAATGAGTTATGAAATATATTTTCGTAAGTACTGGTAAGGTGTTCCATATCGAGTTGTTAGAATAATCTTTAATAATACTCAAATAAATTTCAATAGATTTTATTGAAGATATCTAGCAAAATATTCATAGATAATAGTGTGCACAAAACATGTAATAAATTTACTTTGAAATGCACTGAACCCACACAGCAATCTTTTGGTTCTTCATTCTTCGAAAGGTTTGCCTCATCTTCTGACTTGTATAAAATATCCTTTATTAGATTAGCATACGGACAAATCTTTGAATACTTCAAGTGGTCCTCAATAGGAATATCTCCATGATTCCACATGTGTATTTCAACCCCACATTGAAAACATTCCACAACATCATCCTTTCCTTTGAAATAAAATCCTGCTTTAGCCAGTTCTATAGGTTGTTGATTTCCGGTCCAATTTTTGTATGACAGTAGCCGCTTATCGAATGAATTATACCAAGATCTTGGGATAGAAAAATCTTCGATACACATTCTCAGTACTGTTGATACGTTCGAAGTCAATATGACTAGTATCAATGTATAACTGATGGAAAAATTGAATTTGTTGTTATAACTATGTCTTGGAAATGGGGGGTGCGTTACAGAACTCCCATAGCAAGTTGGGTGTGGGGTGCTGTCACAGAACTCTCATAGCAGGCTGTGTTACAGAACACTCATAGCAGGTTGGGTGTGGGGTGCTGTTACAGAACTCTCATAGCAGGCAGTGTTACAGAACTCTCATAGCAGATTGGGTGGGGTAGGAGGTGCTGTTACAGAACTCTCATAGCAGGCAGTGTTACAGAACTCTCATAGCAGGTTGGGTGGGGTAGGAGGTGCTGTTACAGAACTCTCATAGCAGGCAGTGTTACAGAACTCTCATAGCAGGTTGGGTGAGGGGTGCCGTTACAGAACTCTCATAGGGGGTTGGGTGGGGGGTGCCGTTACAAAACTCTCATAGGGGGTTGGGTGGGGGGTGCCTAGGGTGGGGGGTGCCGTTACAGCCCTCTCATTAATACACTACTTTCGCTCAGTACTGTGCGAATGCCATGATCATCATCTTCAACTTTATTGGGAGAATAATATTTCATACACAACATTACTTATGATTGTTGACAGTATTCTTTAACTTATCAATTATGATTTACTCAGGTGGGTTACCATGGTGAGAAGGTAGTATAAATGTGTGAATATCACCACATATTATTCAGCTAAATTTCAGTGTGTCATATACAGGGTGATCTTGTCGGTTCAACAAGGCTTCAGGTCAGATACTTGTTAATTGATTGTTTTTTTTGTAAATATATGTAAATATCTGGGTGAATATAATTTCTATACATTCCCCCTCTTCCTGAGTTGGTTAACATTGGTTTGACATATGAAAATTTCAATATATATAATTTTTTTTTGTATTGTAAAGAACTTTTCAAATTTTAACAGATCTTGTTTTCTTGACTTGGACAAGGTCAAATATCCTAAGTACTTCAAGTCAAGTGGCGCCTGGGTAAGTTTTCCTCTCCTTTTTTCCGGAAACTTATGAATTTAAATAAATTACATGATGAATTGTTAACCCCGACCTCCATGCTCTCTAGACAACAACGCTAACGGTGCAGTGACTTTTCAATTTTCAATAGAAAGTTGAAAACGTTACAATATAAATGTTGAATTTTCACATTGACGTTTCCGAAGCGAATTTGCTGAAATGCTTGTCTTCAGATTGTGAATGTGTGGATGCGAAGTTTCGCCTGGAAACGTTCCACCCCGCGTAACAATCAACGAATTACGGTTGCCTAAGAGGTCCAAATCCTCAGAACTCAGATACTGGTTGTTAGGTATGCAAAGGAGTGATTCGCTATATCAGTGAAAATCATTGTGTGGTCCATCATACATTCATTCTGGTCCTGAATATCATTTTTTCTGATTTCATAGATATATTTTCCTCTTGCAGATATTATTTACTCGAATAAAATGTTCTTGGAGTTGAAAATCTCTAACTCTTTCTTGGTCAACGGACGTCTACTAATGTTTTTTCTGAAAGAACGGGAATTACATACCTTTTGGTACCTATCTATACCACAATGAAAACCGAGTGGTACATATTTGTACAATATTGAAATTATTTCTATGTAATCAACTATTACATACCTTCTAAACCACACGTTTTCGCAAAGTTCATATGACAGAACAATCACAAATATTTTTCAAAGAATCATTAAAATTTCACGAAATATACACAGTCCCATGAGACATGTTTCTTTTTAAGAATGATAATAATTATCGAATTCAATTTTGCGAACATTCACGCGTCTTGTCGATGCGTAAGCTCTTAAATATTGGATTGGTGTATTTTCTGCTTGCTTGAAACGAATAAAGTGACTCAGAATTTCTGTAGAGTCTGTGGTATATATTATGTGTACCGTTCGCACATTTACAATCCCTCCTATGTGACACCGATTGCTCGTCGCTACCAGATAGGAATTGTAGTGCAGCAGAATGCACTCCAATCCCTCATCGGCCAAAGCGATCACTTGCGTGCCAGCTGGGTAGGTACATATTCGTACAGTGCAAAAATAGTCATTTCGAAAAAGGGGGTTCACCAAACACAAATTAACTCACTGCTTTTAATTTGTAACAAAACTAAAACTTTTACTT
Organism: Phaedon cochleariae; assembly: GCA_918026855.4. Lineage (NCBI taxonomy): Eukaryota > Metazoa > Arthropoda > Insecta > Coleoptera > Chrysomelidae > Phaedon > Phaedon cochleariae. The sequence goes on from OU896711.1 coordinate 37,187,998, forward strand.
ATACATTATTGTACAAACACAAATTAACTTATAGCCTTTAGTTTGTAACAGAAATAAAAATTCTACTTATATATTTTAAAAACAAGTCCGTTAAAAAAATCAATGATGACTTGAGTTGGGCTGATTTTTAAGAACATTCATCATGAAAGACCTTTTTCTTTTCGGCCTTTTCTTGTGAATTCCCTCCAACAACGATGGCCTGCCTGCGTGGATTGCTCTAACGCCAGCTTTTAAAGCTTTATCAGTTCGACGAGCAATTGACGTAGGTTGCACTTTAATTCGTGTTGACGTGTTCCGTGACTTGAAAGAAGACTTATACATATTCAAAAACTTTTCTGTATTATCAACGTTAATCATCACGGTATTAATTTGGGACAGTTTCGTCAACATAAATTTTGAACTGTTTTTTTCGGCAACAGCAAATGTTCTTTCTAAGTTTGCCTTGAATTTCTGCAGTTCTAATTGATATTCTTCAAGATATTCGCTATCTTCATTTTCTGAAGGTTGGATGATTTGTGGGTCACTACTATTTTCATCTTCATTTCTCATTGGCTCATTAAACTTTTGCGACAAGATACTATTTCCTTCGGTGGATGATAGTGTAATATCAATATTTTTATCCATACCCGCAAAAAAAGTATTGTCAATAACGCTTCCTAGAGCCAAAGTTGCCAATTCTGCACGATCTTGGTAGGAGAGTTGAGGTGTGTGAAATAAATGTATTCCACTATTGTACACGGCACATAAGTGTTTAAAAAATTTACCTCCAGCTCCATGAGGACAGTTGCATTGCTCTATATCTGTATAAACTGTGTACAAATAGTTTGGATCTATTGAAGACGTAACGTGATATTCCGATTCAGAAATCTGGGTTACTTTTAAATCTGCCGCTTTGTGAAAAAACTTTTTGAAATAAATTTGCAGCTTCATGTCTCTAAAGTTGGAATAATTTATTAATTTTTGTTTGTAAAACTGCTCTAGAGAAGTAGTAACAAAGTCCAGTAAGGAAACCGCGTTAAACGCCTTGCATCTCTTAAGAACAAGATCCTTAAATATTCGGATTGATGACTCAACTATATTGTTCGTGTTATGGCCTCTTGTCTGCAAATGTATGCGAAATTAGTGACACCACTCAGATTTTCTTGTCCATAACTCGTTAAAATAGGTTGTAAAATTTGGATATTTTTGTGCTACTGAGTCATTACATAATTCCTCTTTGAATAAATTGCAGTCCACTTCACTCGGAGCATATAGAACATTACGAAAAAGCAGCATGAGCGGTTTACGATCTTCGTTCTTAATTCCATGTCTGTGGTCCCAAAGCCAACGCCAAACAGCTTGTAGAACATGGAAACTGCACAATAGCCGATCTGATTGAGGAAATACTGTTTTCAGAGCATTTCGCTCCGCTGTGCTGTCATCTGTCATGAAGACAGCTGGGAATCCGTTACCTAAAAAAGCCTCTTCTCCTAGAACCGTCTTCAAATATTGGAAAATCAGTTCGTAATTTTCTTGGGTTTGATTTGAATGAATTGCACAGCCAAGTGGAACGCCACCAGTTTTGCTGGATGCAAAAAAAAAAAGTTACTGAATTTCCTCCTTGATCACAAGACGCACTCGAGTCTAAAAAAACTATCTCCCTGGAGAAATGCAGCTTATGAGCCCTAAGCATCAGCGGTGTTATAACAACGGAAACAAAATGGATTTTCGCATAAAAGTATTCGTGTGCCTTCCTTATCAAGTAACAATTGCCTATCTTTTATTTTTTGAAATATGCTAGTGTTGGTCCTGTCCCCATAGTTTTGTTTTCTGCAACAAATTATTGAGAATATTCAGTGTGTCCCATGGAAGAAATTTTAACAGCGTATTCTACGTTCTTTATACATTGGTTTTTATTTTTTTACGCGAAAACTGTGCATCGTCCGAAAGAAAGTCAAGAAATTTGACAAAAATCAATAAAACTTGAAAAGCATTTTGTCAATTGTACCCCCCTTTAGCATCTACACGGATAAAATGTTTTGTTGCACCAACAAAATAATTTTGGTCATTTTTATTTTGTTAATTTTGTTAAATCAAATACATTCCAAATAAGCGACTTATTTGAAAGACAAAATAATTTGATTGAAATATTTGCATACTAGAACAAAAGTTCCATTTCATTCAATAACATTTATAGTTGACATAAAACAAATCATTGTTCAATCAATCATATGCATTTTGTTCATTTGACAAAATTAAATTGATTTCGACAAAGATTTAACTAAATACAACATCATATTTTGTTGATTCAACAATCATTTCATTGTACAAGCAATCACAGGTTTTTTTCTATGCGACAAAATTGAATTGATTATGACATTATATTTTGTTGATTCAACACATCATTATCAAGAAATATGTTGTCATTTCGAACAGATTTTTTCGTTGAACAGAACCCAAAGATGCATCAAATCAAACAAATATTTTGTTGAATGATTATTCAGTTGCATTTTCGTCACTAGGTGGCGTTTCTTCCAACCTTCCTGCGTTCGCCTCCTGAATCAACTGAGGAAATTAATCTCTAATAGGAAATTAATCTCTAATTTCTCTTAGTTTTGAAATTCAGTTATTGGAAAATTTCATTAATATTATTCAACAAAATATTTTGGTAATTCCAAATATCATTTTGTTGATCGAATGAATTGTTTCATTAAATGAAGAAACTATTTTGTCATATTCATAATATATATTGTTATTTCAACATATTCACTTTCTGAAAAACTGAAAATTTTGTCACTTGAATGAAATTATATGATAATTTCAATCAACAGAATCTGTTCATTAGAGCAGATATTGTATTATAGGAACAAAATAGTCTTTGTTAATTCAACCAATTCCTGCTGTTGATTTGAATCATTGATGAGTTACATCAAATGAATTTTAAGTTGAGAACTGACGAAATAATTTTGTTGCGGTGACAAAATATTTTGTCGTGGATATATGATACTCAGATTTTGTTGAATTTACAAAAATGTTGTAGTTTCAAACAATAGTACATTGTTTACCGGGTAGGAAAAGCTTAACATTCCTGGGCGACTGTGAAGATTGCTAGTCGAGGCGCAAGCCGAGACTTAGCAACACAGAGTCCAGGAATGTGGCTTTTCCTACGAGGTAAACATACTATTTTTCCGCAAATCGTTAAAAATTCGACAGGTATTGATTGATTTAAAAAAAAAACGCGATAATTCTATTCCCAAATAAATAGTGCTTTGAAATTCCTGATAAAATTACTTGGGTCACTATGGAAACGTATTGAGGTTGAATTGTCAAACTTGACGCTTATAAATTTAATTGCTGGTGTTTTCGAAAGTAAAATGATAAGTGATGATGAAATTTCCATTCCTGGGACTCCTCCAGAGCTGGTTGAGGCAGTGAATGTTTTCAAAATATAAATTAATTCCTTATAAGCAATGTGTTTTCAATCATTTATGTAGAACACTAACAACTTTACGGAAATATCATTTCCTCACAGTAAGGAAATGACATTTCCTTACAGTAAGGAAGTCCTGACTTTTTCGTCAAGAAATTTTGACAGGAATGTCAAAATTTCCTAGCGATTTGCGGAAAATGTTTCTTTCTGTGTCTTGCCTAAGTGGGTTAAGATTAAAATCTTTATACATACAAGTGAAGTTAAATACAAGCATGTTACTAAATTAAATGTAACCTACCTCCATTCTGTGTACAAATGATAGATTGTACGATCCAACGCATTATTCTGAGCATTAGCAAGAACTTGACATATACCTTCTGATGGAGTGATAGCCATCAAGGTAGACTTATGAAACTCTTTTGCTTCACTAGGTGAAAGTCCTTCGTCAAAATATTTTATAAATTTTTCTCTTGTATCCTTACTGATTCGCAAAAAGCTATACGCTTCTGCAACGACAACTCTGTGGGTATGTACGTAATTCATCTGAAAAGAAACATCAATATGTCCCTACCGATATCAGATATTTATCGATTTTACGAATTAAGTCCTACAAAAAAAAACACAGAAACGCGAGGTCAAGTAGTAACGGAGATACCCCACAAATACTTCTAAATAAATGTTACACCCTGTACTTACCTCGATTATTGCATTCAGGCCACTTTTCAAATGTAGGTCTTTGTATCTTGTATCTTTGTTTTCTTTCTTTATTTTGATAACAATTTTTGCACTGCATGACTTATTCCTGTGTCTGTTAGTTTCTATACTCTTTTTGTTTATTTTTTTGATGGTGTTGGCAAACCCAGTCTTTCCGAAAATCCAATTTTGCAATTTTTGGATATGTATATTTAACAATCCAATTCGTAGAAGTGGCCGCTGAAAAGTTCTCGATCCATTTTTTGCAGTTTTCTTCGAAAGCATGTTCAATTCGGGTTCTCAAAATAACTTTTATAGTATCGCTTTCAATGAGGGTAACCCGCTCATCAAAACTTTTTGCAGCGTTTACAACGAACACTTCATCAAAATCATCTGACATTGTAGTTACAATGTGGTTGATCTTACTCCTAACGTGATGAAATTAGTATAGGTACTATGAAATTAGACTGTTTACTTCGCAAACCTCGCGGCACGCACTGCAATACACGTGTTCGTTAATAAATAAATACATTTCGCCCCCGCGCGGGCATTTCGAAACCTTTTTTGTCATGGCCGAGGAGGGATCGGAGTGAATTTTGCTGCACTGCAATTCCTAACTGGTTGCGACGAGCAATCCGTGTCACATAGGAGGGATTGTAAATGTGCGTACCGTTCTAACTGAAAGAGGGAGTGATTTGGGGGCAGAAAGTGCAATTTTTTTTTTGGTCGCATGAAAGGCAATATCCCTATTTTTTATAACTTGGAAGTTCTTGAGAATTCTTCCCTAGGCAAAGAACATAGACAACCAAGTTTTGGTAGAGTTGTTTGACAAATATCGAGGTAGACTACGAATAGGTGTGCTGTACTAAGCTTATTCTCGAGTTCGTCTGTCTGGTATTGCTAGTGATAGAATGATAACCGAACTTTCGAAAAACATCTTTCGTAACAGTTTTTATAAACAAGTGAGAGGTCGCTGTTGTTCAAATGATGTCGAGGTGTAAGTGAGTGTGGCATCACCAACTAGGTGAATTATTTTGATGCTTACATATCTACTATATAAATTCCTTTATTAACAAATATACAACATTCAACAAATCAGCAACTTCCCCAACATATTTTTATTTTCATTAAATCAGGTGACCTTGGACCATGGCCGTCACCAGATGAAGAAAGGATATAGGACGGACAAAACTCGAAGATAAAATTGGATAACCTAAGTACGATTGAAAACTGAGTGTGAATACTCAAAGCTGATATTAATCTGTGTAATTCTCGAAATGTCATCTCCAACCATTCAGAACTTAATGATTCATTCCCAATGATATTTACCATTACCAATTGTCAAAACTGAAACCACTAGTTCCTAAACAATACTTGATCATCGCATTTTCGAGTTTGTCCGAAAAAGTAGTGTACTTAACAAGTGCAAAAACTGATACTTTTCGCACCTGTTGTGTAAACTATTTTTTAAATAGCGTGCAGAAATAACCCACGAAAATTATAGGAATTTCCTTTCGTGCGCTACAAGAGATAAAATGAAATAAATAATAATATTAATTGAAAAGGAATATTGTCAGATATGTTATGAACATGAAAAAATGGATATAGGTATTTATGAAGGAAAACATTGAGGATTCGCATTCTGTATTTGATGAAAATATCAATTGTTTCTCGGTATTCGACAGAAAACAACTATTTTGCTTGCTGTATGCTACCACGAACACTAAATAATATCTATTGAACACACACTGAAGTTGGGAATTTGCATTATCATCCAAATGAAAATATATATGCACATTATATCATTCTGAATATTCAACAGAAAACAACTACTTCTCTTGCTATTTGTCACGTCGAATATTGATTTATATATGTTCAACTTTCAGAAGGAGAACAAGAAAATGAAAATTCTCTTAAATTGAGAATTGACATTCCCTTTCAATATTTCTCTTTCTTCCACATTTCAGTTTTTCTGTTGATGTTCTCGTCTGACATAAATACTGGAGGTTTGGTTGCTTGAACAATTTTCTATCATCAATAATAACAAAGCTATCAATGGCTGCTGACACTCAACTTAGATTACCCTGAAGAGTATCCCTTGGACATGTGGGATTTACAAGAACGTTCATTCAATAGTTTTCATAGTGGGTTTCACAGAAACGTTTATTCAATGGCTTCCATATATATAGGCATTTTTTCATCAACCCCTATCTACAGCACCGCACTAATTATCGTTAATAAAGAATTCTCGAAACAAAATTTCGTAGCTGGACTTTGATTTCAATCTCATTTCGTATCACCTTCTTTTGCCTCCCGGGAATATGGGTACAAAATACAAAATAAATTAATTTGGGCATGATATGGATTTATATAAAAACATCTATTTCTCGAATCCTGCTCCCAACGTACTTCTAGGAATAGTAGTTTATAAGAAAACATTTCAAATAATCACATTCTTCTTTATATAGCGAGAAACTTGCCAAACATTCATATATTTTATATTGAAATGTGCTCATTCATTACTTCATATTATATGAACTATCTTATTCTCGAGTGAACCATAGCTATAGGAACATAAAAGCAGATCGAACTGGAAGTATACGTAGAATCCCCACATGACGTGAGAGCAGGCAGCATTGTGGCCGGCGTTCGCTCTGTGAGTAGCTGGTAGGCCCCTCTGCAGTCTGTCATTTCACGGTTCTGCTGCATTACATTCTGATGATTTCAGATTCTGCCAATGTACGGTTATGATATTTTACGGTTCTGCTGACTTACAGCTCCTACGGTTCTGAATTTTTACGATTCTGTAATTTTACGGATCCTACATTTAACTATTCTGCTGAATTACGGTTCTGATGGTTAACGATTCTATCAGAATACAATATATGACATTACAGTTTGATGAAGTACATTCTGTCATTGTGCGTTCTAATATAATATGATTCCGATGGAATACGGTCTATTCTATTACGAGTCTGTCGATGTACGGTTTAAGCATATTACGATTCTTCGAATTAAGAGTTCTGATATTTTGTGATTCTGCAAATGTGCTGTTCTGATTTTTTGTTATTGTGTCAATGTACGGATCTGACATTTCACTATTCCGTCGATGAACGGTTTGTTCTATTTCGATTCTGACAAAGTACGGTCTGCTAATGTGCAGTCTGTCATTTTGCGATTCTGACGAATTACGGTCTGTGTAGTTATGGTTCTGACGAAATATCATTCGGCTGTGATGTTGGTTTGTTGTTTTTCGATTCTGTATATTTGTGGATCTGCGACATTGCTTTTATAAAAAAAAATACACATCTGCGCATTTGCAATCTGTTATTGTCTAGTATGCTCATGTACAGTATACAAAATACGGTTTGAAGGATTAAGGTTCTGTGCATCTAAAGTAAAGATAAATACGATTCCTATAAAATAATGTTCTGTTAAGTTTCTGGTTTAAAAATATATATTCTGATGGATTACGGATCTGCGATTTTACATTCTGTTGATTTAGGTGTTCCCGAAAATTTTGTGTATTAGTTCTTCGACTAAAAGGAATACATCTTGTTTTTCGTAATTTATTTCAAGCTGACCAACTTTGCACCAATCTCCTATTTGCATGAGAGTGCCATGCACCTTATTGCTCCGATATTTTTGGTTTTGACAACCATGAAAGAATCGTCTGCGAATGATATAGTACTTGCTTGAGGAACGCTTGCTGGGAGGTCATTTATATATAGCAAGAACAATAATGGATCTAACAGATCCTTGTGGCACACCTGATAATGAAGTTCCCCAATCAGGTACTGTGCATTCAAAACCGCCATGTGTCACCCTCACATGCTGACTTCTCCCAATGAGGTAAGACTTAAACCAATTCAATTTTACATCTCTCACTTCATAGTGCTCTAGCTTCTGTAATATTACTTCAGAGTTAACGCTGTCGAAGGTCTTGCGAAAATCATACGATAAACCTACCACAGGAATATTTTGATATATGCAAGATATTATTTCCTTGATGATTGAATACATAGCAGAAACTGTTGACGTTCCTGTTGTGAATCCATGTTGATTTTCGCAAAGGATTCTCGAGTTTTGTATGGATTCATATACAGAGTGACTCATTTGAAAGCGGGCCACCCCTGTATCTCACATAATCGTTGGGTAAGGATCATGAATTTTGCTGGAGCGAGAGATATACCAAAAATGCACTCTATAACTAAGTGGGGTCATCTTCAGTGATATACACTGCTCGCCAACAGCCATGGAACCACCCCAATTTTCTGAAAATGATATTAGGAGTCAAAATAGGTTGAAAATCACTTCGGATTCGGAATCAGGACGCCCAATTCACTAACTATTCATATTTTTCCTTGAAAATTTTCAGTTCTGAAACATTACATTTTCTCGCACTTTTCATGGAAGCGCACCCCCGTATCTCACGTAATTATTGTGGTAGGGTTCTAAAATTTGCAGGAGGAACGGAAAGTCCAAAGATGAAGTCAATTACGTGAGATACGGGGGTGCTTCCGTGAAAAGTGCGACAAAATTAAATTTTTCAGAACTGAAAATTTTCAAGGAAAAATATGAAGAGTTAGTGAATTGGGCGTCCTGATTCCGAATCCGAAGTGATTTTCAACCTATTTTGACTCCTAATATCATTTTCCGAAAATTGGGGTGATTCAATGGCTGTTGGCGAGCAGTGTATATCACTGAAGATGACCCCACTTGGTCATAGAGTGCATTTTCGGTATATCTCTCGCTCCAGAAAATTTCATGATCCTTACCCAACGATTACGTGAGATACAGGGGTGGCCCGCTTTCAAATGGGTCACTCTGTAGGTGTTTCTACATGATTTTTTCGACTTATTTTGCCACTACTGAAATCAGAGATATTGGCCTATAGTTATTTGGGTTTGATCTATCTCCATCCTCGAAAATAGGAATGACCTCAGGATACTTCAGAATCTGAGGAAATATTCCACAACGAAATGATTCATTTATTAAATACACTGAAAGGTGTGATGAATATGTATGGATTTTTTCAAGAAATACTGCAGATGTTTTATTCCAACCACAAGAGTACTTATTTTTTAGACTCAAGCATGTTTCAATCACTTCATCAGGAGTTGTTTCATTTATGATGAAGTTTGCATTATTTTGAAGAGAGTGGTTACATAAGTAACAATTTGAAGTTTTTCGACCTTCTTCATCTACCTCACATGTTCCTACTTTATTCAGAAAAAAATTATGGAAGCAGTTTGCTATATTTGCTTCATCTTCTATTTGTTCACTCTGTATGTTCAGAATCATGTCATCATCTATTTCATTATTTTTCTTTCCTGTCTCATTTTTCACAATCTGCCACATTGCTTCCATTTTGTTATCACTTTGCATTATTTCTTCTTCACATGATCTTCTCCTTGCAGCTCTCACTACTTTTTTCTAAACTGTGCAATATCTGTTAGCATATGCTTCGAAAATATCTCTACCTAGTATATTATTCAATTTCATCTCTGTCACTATTGACAGATACAATCGGTTATTCTTAGATGTATTTTTTTATACCTGGTGTACACCAACTGTTATGTGTGATGTTGAGTTTTTTGATCGGGAAGTTTTTTTCGAATGTTTCACTACAGATCTCTATCAATTGTCTGATTCAAATTAAATGTAGCTAATAATGCGATAAGCAGGGTTTTTCTCGAGAGTCAATTCGAAAGTTTACGTTGAAATCTCCACACCGAAATACAGAGTGGGCCTCAGAGTTCTGAATCTTGAACCACCCTGTATTTGTTTCAAATGAATGTCAGTAGATAGTAAATCACAAGTTGAGATCGGGACATGAGAGCCGTTTTGACCAATAATGAATAGTTTCGACACAAAAAAATGTTAAAGTTGAAAAATCTCGATTTTGAACACTTTATATCCCTGAAACCATTACAGCTAGACCCTAAGTGTGATGCATTGATGAAATCAGCTCTTCGGGGAGAATCTAAAAATGCAATAAAATACAAGGTGTTCCATTTGAAATAACAAAGTTGTTGCTTCTTTTCTTCAGAAGCGGCAACGCCGCAGGGCTGAAAATATTTTAGAAAGATGTCCCCCTCGAAAATGTAGTTGACCTGTTTTAGTTTTTTTTGATAATCCGGTATTGGCGACCTACAGAGCCTCTGTTTCGTTTTCAAAGGCCCACTCTGTATATTAGTATTGGTTGCTTTGAACAGGTCAGTTCAAAGGATTTCGAGATCATCACCATCGAAACCCTGGTTCAACAGAAACTGTTCAAGAACTGTTGCCTTGAACCAAACAGCCTACCATCGCTGGCACAAAAACCCTAACCTCTCAACTCGAGCAGAATATGTTGATGCCAGGAATAACTACAGCCAAACAATAGACGCTTCGAGAGAAACATACAATGCCAAGATCAGGTCGAAACTCATAGATTGTCCCAATGGCTCCCGTTCGTTTTGGTTCCTTGCTAAAGGGGTCGAAAAAACTTTCACTGATAGTTCATTTCCACCACTGTCCAAGTCCGACGGCACATTAGCAACAACATCGCAGGAGGAAGGAAAAGTGCCGCCAGACATTCCACCCGTTGACAGTCGAATGCCCGAAATCGTCTTCCGTCAACGCACTATCAGACGAATTTTGCTTGGTTTCAAAACTAATGAGGCTAATGGTCCTGATGGAATTCCACCCATTATCCTCACGTCTCGTACAGGTCGGGTATTTTTCCATCATGCTGGAAGACAGCTAGAGTCCAACCAATCGCCAAAAAAGGGATCAAGAACCTGCCCAACAACTACAGGCCCATTGACCTGTTATCAATAATCTCCAAAGTGATGGAGAAAGCCATCAATATTGAGCTTATCAAATAACTGGAGAGCTCAGGAAGCATCAATGATAGACAATACGGCTCTCTCCACCAAAGATCTACTGGAGATCTACTTGCCTACGTCACCCATTTTTGGCAAGCTTCATCAGAAGAACACGGGGAATCTCTAGCTGTCGCGATGGACATATCGAAAGCATTCGACCGTTTTTGGCACGAAGGACTCCTCCACAAACTACCATCATACGGCTTAGCACCTCAGCTATGCCATCTCTTATCGAGTTTTCTTTCAGGCAGATCGCTTCACGTGATGATGGACGGTGTATCGTCTGATACCATTGGCATCAATTCCGGCGTTCCACAAGAATCAGTTTTGGCACCAACATTATTCCTTCTTCATATCGATGATCTGTTGGGAGTAACAACTTGCCCCATCCACAGCTTCGCAGATGGAAGTACCCTCCATACTGCGTTCTCTTCCAGAATTCCCATTTCTTCCCAGAAAACTAAGAACTCACGGCGCAGGCAGGTCAATGCTATCAATGAAGACCTTGCTAAAATCACCAACCAACAACCTAGTTGAATTCAACGCCACCAAAACTCAAGCCTGTATTATTTCTAGAAAGGCGGAACTCAGTATGCCCGATATTGTGATGTCTGGCACCACCATCCACACCAAGCCCACCATATCTATGCTCGGTATTTTCATCAGCAACACTCTTTCATAGGATAATCATGTCAGATCCATCGCAAAAGCTGCTTCACAAAAACTCGGATTCTTGTTCTGTGCGAGAAGCTACTTTACACCTCAACAGCTTCTCATGAACTACAAAGCGCAGATACGGCCTGTTCTAGAATACTGTTTCAACATATGGGGTTCAGCACCAAAACATAGGCTGATGCTCCTGGATTCCATTCAGAGAAGAGCCATTCGCCTGGTGGGTGACGCCACACTCACTCACTCTTTGACATCATTGGAACACCGTAGAAAGGTCGGCGACCTTTCACTTTTCTATCGATACTTTCACGGGAAATGTTCTTCGGAAATCTCTGCTATCATCCCTTCACTAGCAATACAAGTCAGACGAACTAGACAAGCCCAGTCAGCACATCCTTTCGTTGTCAACCTCGAAAGATGTCGAACAGCACTTTATCAAAACTCCTTCATCCATAGAACGGCTAGGCTCTGGAATTCATTTCCTGAGGAAGAAGTATTCCCAACAACATATAATCTCCAGAAGTTCAAAAACATCCAATATCTACCTCCTGTCCCTCTCCTCCCTAGGATTGCACGATGTTCTTTGAACATTATAGAGATATCGTTTCGTGCGCTCCAAGCGTTAAAAAAATATATGAAATGAAAACATCGAAATCACCCGTGGGTGCACGATACAAATAAATAATATATTTTTTCTGTGACGGGAAAAAAGTTTGGCATTTCATCTCTGTTGGCAGGTCATAAAATGTCACTTTTCATAAATTACTTTTTTCCCGGATATATATCATATATTATACACTGTTGATGGCTTTTGATGTGCTATAATTCCGAGAAATTAGTCAATAATACCGTCTCCGAGAAAGAACTGCAAGTCCTCTTATGTTCCATTCGACTTCGCGGTTACGTATATTACTAAACCACCTCAAAATTTTTTTTCGAATCAAATCACAGAATTAGACTGACAGAAGTGACATCAGATATTTGATTACTTCAAAAGAATGATAAAGATGCCTACAACGCCCTACTGTTAAAATCTTGAAACTTTACGTCGATTATTTTCAGATCTAAAAATAATGTAATATCTTCTCAATATTGATTCGTTCTTCCTTTTGTCAGAAAAAAAAATAGTGTATTATACACGGGAAAAATATTAGATTTTAGCTCACGGTTTTTTGTCTCCCTCCGCTACGCGTCGGGAGACAACACAACCTGGAGCTAAAATCTACTACTTTTTTCCCTTGTATAATAAATAACTATTTTTATGTTCAACTATGCGAAATTCAAAGTCTTTCTCGATTACAATGTAAGGGTCTTTTATTCTGGGGCCCTCACTTTGACGCTCTGTTCAGGACAGGAGACTACTCTGGTATTTGCCAGGGGGGATTCTCGAGCGCCAGATTTTTGATAAAGGTGATTTACTTCACCTGCTCCTCCCAACTTAGTCGGGAAGGAGGCCCACAGTAGCAACAGTGGAGAAAGGTACAGGAGGTATACCTACCTCGGTACCCACAGTATAATCCAGGGGTCAATGGTATTGAATCGACCTGGAATCAATAAGTAGCCCAGGGAGTGTAGGCTTTAATTACAAACCCTGGGTCTAGCCTGGAATACTGGTTGCTATTTCTGGTCTGGATAAGTACAGGAATCAAAACAACTATCTTTCGGGACTCTCTGGTGTTTTAAGGTTAGGTCTGGAAAATTATTTACTCCACTATTTCATCATTTCTACCTGGAGAATCGGAAACACAGTTCTAAACGGATTAAACAGATTCAATTTCTATTTTTCTTTTCTTTTCCTTTGATTTTTCTAATTTTCTAATATCGGATTTTTAGTGAGGTTAATTAATTATATTTTTCCATTAATGTCAATAGTTCATGAAACATAGAACACCGCCTGACGGGATACAAAGCACAGAGACACCGGTGCACAGGACTGGATTTCTCAAGGAAAAGAAGAAGAAGAGTTGTTAACTGGCTTGTCAGTGTCAGTCGTCAGTCAATAATAATATTCTGCAATTTTGACAAATGAAAATATTGAAAATCACTAAATAAATTATTGAACTATTTGGAACTGAAAACAATGACAACAGAGAAGGAAATATGAAATATGCAATCACAAAATCCGTTTATTCAATTTAGAGTTCTGGATTCTTTACACAGGTCGGGTGAGTATCGGTGTGAAAAACAACAGGAATGAAATGAGGCTATAAACAGGATGAATAACACTGGAGAAAAATATTCAAACTTACATGTGTAACAGGAAATCACTATACAATACTATTTTACACTGGTTTTGAATGAACTATGAGAGCACTAAAAGATCAGCTAGAGAATCCGGAGCTTGAAGAGCAACGGCGATCAGGTAGTGTAGACTTGTCAAGAAGAGCTTAGAGAGTCTCGAATCCTTGGCTGTCTTCAGTATTTATGCACTGCTTTGGCCTTGGCACAAGGACAAGTAAATCTGGAATCTCATTGGTCAAAACTCCCACCTTGTCATGGCTCATGGCCATGGCCACTAAATCTGTCCTTGAAAAACACATGTGCACCTCCAACACAAAACGCGGAAAAAATAATATTACACCCCAAATGGGTACAGAAACAGGATCTACTACCTTTGCTTATGCTACTGAATGAATTTGGCTGGAAAATATTCAATAACAACAAAGTTATGAGCAATCAAACATCAAGCATTTCAACAGATAGATAATTCAATCAAATTTCATATCATAAGCAAAGGGTTGAAAAATATTGAAGTCTTCAGGGTTATAATGATGTTCATTAGAGTTTACTATCAGGAAAAGCTTTGTGAAGTCAGGAATCAATGCATTACTCAGCTCTCTCAGGTTTTCAGGTTTCGAGCTTTCGAACAGGTGAAATTCAACTAGAATCAGGCTCAGGTACTTAGATTTTGATCAAAACCAGTCTAGTAATGAAGCTGGTCAAAACACTTCATTACACACCCCTCATACTTGCGGAAAAAAAAATGGAAGCTCTAGCTTCTATTTTTTTTTTTTTTTAACTCATTCATCACCAAAATATACACTATATACATTACCAACTATAAACTGGAATACTATATATACAATCCATATATCTAAACAATATCTGGAAATCAGCTCAATCTACTCAGGATACCTATTTACAGCAGGACCTAAATGTAATCCATAACTATATACACTATCTGGAATCTTTTCTCACTATTCAGATTATTTACAACAGGATCTGAAACAGTAAAAAGATTAATATATCCTCCTATACTTACTATTTACATAAACGTCTGGATTTCTGGACTGGACTAAATCCAGACGTCTCTGGACCAAAAGTGTTCTGGAAAAATTCTTGCCTTCCACTTGCAATTTTTCCTCTGATGACCAGGATTCCCACATTTCCAACAAATCCTTACTTCTGCAAAGTAGGAAGAATGGGAGACAGAACTAGGCAAGTTTGAAGCAGAGGCGGGTCGGACTGCTTCAAAACTAGAATTCCGGAAACAGGACTCGTCGGAATTCATCGTTGCGGATGCCTTTTTCTGTTTCCAAGCTGGATAACGGGACGATAGGAAATTGTCCGGACCTAATTTCCTATTTCTGTTCCTGGAACACTTTCGCATTGAACCTATATTAGTAGTACCGGTCTCTGTAATGATTTCTGTCACTCCATTGACAGTCTGGACATCATTACAGAACCTAAATTCCATCTGGACTGGAATTTCTGGAAAATCTGGAATTTCTGGAAAATCTGGAATTTCTGGAAAATCTGGATTATCTGGAACATATGCTCTACGCACATCTTCTGTATCCTCAGGATCTTCCAAAACATTCCTATTCCCTGAAAAATGTTGTAAATCTGACATTTCTGGAATATACGGATTAAATGCTGGTTCTGGATAATCTCGATTCTCTACACCCACTGAATGTGCTGAATATCCCGGATTCCTACTTTCAGGAATTTCCGGATGCTCTGGATACTCTGGATGTTCTGGATAAATTAACTCACTGAGTACTGGATTCTCGGAATAGTCTGGAGGGAGACATACACAATCCCGGGATAAAACATCCCTCTGGCCACATCTGGAACAAAATATTTTTGGTTGGTGTCTGCAGGCACTTCTCATGTGACCTCGCAGTCCACATCTCCAACAAACAGTCTCACTGTTTCGAAGTCCTATATTTTGTCTTCTCTTCTGGGTAAATGTCCTGGAACTAGGTTCTTCATACCTAATCGGTTCTGGACAAAATGACACAGGTGAGGGTGGTGGCAGGTAGTGATAACCCTGGTAGGTTTGATATATCTCACTTCTCAGGCTCTCATATTCTAGAATTCTTGAGATAAGTGATGGTACATCCTGGAAATCAGTCTTTCTGATATACAGGCGGTAGTCTGGCAGTAAATTCCGGTATAGCCAAGTCAATTCTTGTGCTTTATCAAGAGTGCCTTGTCTTCGGATTAGTGTCTGCATGTCTATCACATAATCTCTAGCTGGTTCTTCCACTGTCTGTTTCCTCTGGATGATATCAATCTGGAGCTGTTCATGATATCGAAACGGAAAGTATGCTACCTGGAAACATTCCTTGAAAGCTGGCCAGGAATTCCAATACACTTTGTTACATCTGTACCATAACAGAACTCTTCCTTTCAACAAGTCAGGTAATACATCCAGGAGCTGGTCTGGTTCTACTTTCTGCACGTTTCCCATCTCTTCTAGTCTTTCCAGAAAATCTACAGGATCTGTTGTTCCATCAAATTGCAAATTCCAGTGATAGGTGTTCAATCCACTAGAATAACACAGGACAGGAATTTCAGGACTATCAGGAGGTATGTCAGGACTCTGTAGAGTTGTTTCAGGATCATCCGGATGTGTTTCTGGACTACCTGGAGTTGGTTCAGGACTATCTGGAGGCTCATGTGGTTCAGGAATATCTGGTAAATCTGGAGGCGGTTTCCTCACAAGATTCTCAGGCCTAAGGGCTAATATTTCAGGAACTTCCACCCTCAGGAACCACATCAATCGGTTTTGTAGCATCTCCACAGGACCTTCAGTTTTTAGACCATACCTTCTCAGTTCTCTGATTAATTCGGATTGGTTCAGGTTATATTCCCAACTCACTCTTGGGTTCAAACCTGATATGTGCTCTCGGTAGCTCTCTGGACCTGGATTCCTCGATTTTTGGAGGTTCTCACAACCTTTACCTATATCATCCACTATATCAGGGCCTAACATTTTATTCAACTGGTTAAATGAGCTGGAATGTCAGGATGATTATCAGGATGAACTGTATTCGGAAATTAACGGATTTGGCTCTCTTGCTGTCTCAAAATTTAGTGACTCTCATGACAAAAAAAAAGTATCTGGACTCAACAAATAATTTCTGGAGTTCTGGACTTTGATTTTGAATTCATTTATAGCTCAACTTAACTGGAACTGTTCTCTACAAAAATCAGGTTCAAATTTAGATTCAACTCTCAAGACACAAATTATACAGGTACTTTCAGGAGAAATGTTGTGATTCTGATTCCAAACTATGAAATACTGGTTCAGGAAAAAAAAACTGTACAGGACTTTGATGAAGCAACTTTTCTGTTGAACAGGACTGGACTATTTTCTGATTCAATAACCAAACAGTCCCTGCTCGGGCGCCATTTGTAAGGGTCTTTTATTCTGGGGCCCTCACTTTGACGCTCTGTTCAGGACAGGAGACTACTCTGGTATTTGCCAGGGGGGATTCTCGAGCGCCAGATTTTTGATAAAGGTGATTTACTTCACCTGCTCCTCCCAACTTAGTCGGGAAGGAGGCCCACAGTAGCAACAGTGGAGAAAGGTACAGGAGGTATACCTACCTCGGTACCCACAGTATAATCCAGGGGTCAATGGTATTGAATCGACCTGGAATCAATAAGTAGCCCAGGGAGTGTAGGCTTTAATTACAAACCCTGGGTCTAGCCTGGAATACTGGTTGCTATTTCTGGTCTGGATAAGTACAGGAATCAAAACAACTATCTTTCGGGACTCTCTGGTGTTTTAAGGTTAGGTCTGGAAAATTATTTACTCCACTATTTCATCATTTCTACCTGGAGAATCGGAAACACAGTTCTAAACGGATTAAACAGATTCAATTTCTATTTTTCTTTTCTTTTCCTTTGATTTTTCTAATTTTCTAATATCGGATTTTTAGTGAGGTTAATTAATTATATTTTTCCATTAATGTCAATAGTTCATGAAACATAGAACACCGCCTGACGGGATACAAAGCACAGAGACACCGGTGCACAGGACTGGATTTCTCAAGGAAAAGAAGAAGAAGAGTTGTTAACTGGCTTGTCAGTGTCAGTCGTCAGTCAATAATAATATTCTGCAATTTTGACAAATGAAAATATTGAAAATCACTAAATAAATTATTGAACTATTTGGAACTGAAAACAATGACAACAGAGAAGGAAATATGAAATATGCAATCACAAAATCCGTTTATTCAATTTAGAGTTCTGGATTCTTTACACAGGTCGGGTGAGTATCGGTGTGAAAAACAACAGGAATGAAATGAGGCTATAAACAGGATGAATAACACTGGAGAAAAATATTCAAACTTACATGTGTAACAGGAAATCACTATACAATACTATTTTACACTGGTTTTGAATGAACTATGAGAGCACTAAAAGATCAGCTAGAGAATCCGGAGCTTGAAGAGCAACGGCGATCAGGTAGTGTAGACTTGTCAAGAAGAGCTTAGAGAGTCTCGAATCCTTGGCTGTCTTCAGTATTTATGCACTGCTTTGGCCTTGGCACAAGGACAAGTAAATCTGGAATCTCATTGGTCAAAACTCCCACCTTGTCATGGCTCATGGCCATGGCCACTAAATCTGTCCTTGAAAAACACATGTGCACCTCCAACACAAAACGCGGAAAAAATAATATTACACCCCAAATGGGTACAGAAACAGGATCTACTACCTTTGCTTATGCTACTGAATGAATTTGGCTGGAAAATATTCAATAACAACAAAGTTATGAGCAATCAAACATCAAGCATTTCAACAGATAGATAATTCAATCAAATTTCATATCATAAGCAAAGGGTTGAAAAATATTGAAGTCTTCAGGGTTATAATGATGTTCATTAGAGTTTACTATCAGGAAAAGCTTTGTGAAGTCAGGAATCAATGCATTACTCAGCTCTCTCAGGTTTTCAGGTTTCGAGCTTTCGAACAGGTGAAATTCAACTAGAATCAGGCTCAGGTACTTAGATTTTGATCAAAACCAGTCTAGTAATGAAGCTGGTCAAAACACTTCATTACAACAAGATTTGTTAGATTTATCACCTTCTCATTCGCAAAAATACTAGTTCCACCATGTTCATGCACTGACATGTTATAATTACTACACAAAACAAAGTTATCGCATTGTATGTATTTATCTTCGTCCTTTTTTTATGTTCTGGTTCCCACGAAAAGGCATATCCTGTGATGTTCAGAGAACATCATGAGAACCAAGGAAAATGAGGTAGTAATTGTTGTTCTTCTCAAATTTCTGAAGGTTATATGCCTCGGAAAACACCTCCATTGGCAATGTGTTCCAGAGCCTTGCTGCTCATTGGATCGAGTTTGAATACTACGGCCGCTCTGACCGATATACTGGGCATAACAGTCTATATCAGAGCAAGAAATTTTATAAACACCTGATTTATGTAGAAGAAGGACTTTGTCTCTGTTATTAACTAGTGATTTTGAGATGGTATCTGTGCGATAAAAAAAAATATTTTTATCTTTGCTATGTCTGTGAAAAATGTTTTTAATGTCATTGGAGACTTTTGTAGGAAAAGTCTCCAATGACCCCATAGCATAACCTGCAAACTTCTTCTTCTTTCCTGTTACCGGTACACCGATGGTATGTCACCGCTGGGTGGATGGTCACCACCGTGTTGTCTCGTGCCACTTGTCTCAGGTGATGTCCGCCGTGTGCTGGTGCAGGGCAAGATGGACACGTTTCCAATTCTAATGTCGCATCCATATGTGCCATTTGATGGCCATTACAAAGAACAAAAAACATTGTACGGTAATTTCCGGGGGTTTGTTGGGTTTCCCCATATAATATTTTCTTATATCCCAAACAAAAGAAACATTTTTTGAAATGTCAAATTTGGTCACATAACCTTTTTTAT
Organism: Phaedon cochleariae; assembly: GCA_918026855.4. NCBI lineage: Eukaryota > Metazoa > Arthropoda > Insecta > Coleoptera > Chrysomelidae > Phaedon > Phaedon cochleariae. The sequence goes on from OU896711.1 coordinate 37,207,803, forward strand.
CCCCTTGTAAGCACTCCTTCTCATAACAAGTCGTTTGTATTGATAACCAATATGATTTCAGGACACTATTCAAGTAATTTCTCATAAGGATGATGATGGACATATATATGTCCTAAACATGTACCAACCAATTCTGATGTGTTAATCACATTATATGTCGTGTAGATGAATTCGTGTATCATTTAGTATTCAATTTGAAATAGCTTACTTGGATGAAACAGGATTACTACCGGCTGCTGGCTGCGAGTTACGATACTGGCGGCTGCTGCTGCGTAACTGCGACACTGATACTGGCGCGACCGCGAAGTTTCGGGTATCGGCACGGGAGACATGAATTGAAGCACTCAATGAATTTTTCTGGCCGAGAATCGGAAAGCAAATCAGGAGTATGAGAAAGAATAAAGTAATTGAAGCTAGGTTAGAATATATAAATTGAAGCAAAAGGCACAAACAGGAAAATTATATGCTCGAATGGAATTGACTGGAATGTGAAAAGTGACTGGAATCTGAACTGGGAAGCAAAGCAAACTGGGATAACTAACTGGAAAACTAACTGTAATATTCAACTGGAAGAGTAGCGCACGCACAGAAACAATAGTAAACCGACTGAAAAGTGATACCAGAGAACTGATCGATTGACTGGTGTACCGAAGAACTGACTGATCGCTCCGATGGACCGAGTATTTATATCCTGCCTAGACCTTGACGCAAATTGAGCAAGGCCAACAGCTATCCTTGCTCCTGATTGGCCAGTTTCGACTGACCCCGTGAAAATGCAGGTAACAACCTTGAAAGCCGAAGTCGTCCTTGAAAAAATGAAAAATGCGGAAATAATATTTTCTCGGCCAAAAGGGCCCAGGATCATGATCAGACTTCTCCGCTGAAGCTACTGAATCAATATTTATATCATACAAGCAGAAATATTCCAGTTATTGCTAGGTGAATATTTGCATCTTCAAGGTCAAGGCCGAACATGTGGAAATTATGAATTCCAAGGAAATCTCACATTCAGGGACTTTCAAAAGTTGCAGAAAGTCCTCTCGCATCTCCCATTTTACTTCATTCATCAGGATTGCTTTCCAAATATAATGGAGGCTACCAAAGAACTTCCCGTACTTGTAGATCATAGAGTCAATTTCTGGAGCTAGGACAGGGCTATCACAACACGAAAGACATCCCTAGTAGTTGGTATACGAGACTGATATATTTCAGAATAGGTTTTCCATGAGGAGGTGTGTAACGAACTGCATATTTTCAATATCAGCTAGATGTCGAGTAGAAGGTTAGTATCTGAGTTATTAGCAATCATAAGACCTCTGTATCTTGGGTGATAACTGATCTTGCTTAAATATTAGCCCGGAATAGAAATATATACTATAAGACAGGAATTCAGATAGAAACCGTTCCTTCGTAATGAAGTCCTAAAGAACACTCCATTACACTACTGAATCGATAAATCTACTGCATATAAAACAAAAGAAGCCTATCCTAAAAAAATAAATAGATATTCTCATATACTGCCACGTGCTCTCTTGAGAAAAAAATCCTTAGAAAACGGATGCAAAATAGCACGAGCAGGATCACTCCGAGACTCAGTCGGGTATAGGGTGGGTCAAATGCAAACACACCGTATAATCGGAAATTGTCTGAATGGGCGCCATCAACTCGCCAAAGCGAGTTCAAGTTGGAACACTTCCAAGGTCTCCTAGGTCCCGTTTAACAGATAATAATATCATAAAAAACTCAATCAACTGGATGATAAGATAATTCTCGTTGAAAAAAATGGATACACAATAATCCTATACCGAGTTACCTATCTCGATTCTCAAATGGACCTGATGTCGAGATATGATGAACTGCATAAAAGTTGAGAGCCGTCAAACGGAAGACACTGTACAAGTTTCAATAGTTATTTACGAAATGAGGATGTGCACCAGATTATCCCAGGAATAAATTTAGGTTTACTATAAAGGCATAATTGTCTCGGCGATCATGACATAATATTATGTCTTTATCAGTTACGTATATTATGATAGTGTTTGTAGTGTAATACCCCGACGTGATCACGTTTGATTGTACACTGTACACTCTTTCAATTATAACAAAATCTAAAATTCATAAATAGCAGTAACTCTGTTTGGGAAGTTTGATGAAGATGAATTTCAAAAAAAAAAACAATAGTAACACATTCTATCAATCAAATCTTACTATCGAATGAATATCGAAGTAATAGTCATGCAGCTCAACTGGAATCCCAGTAGAACAAGTAAGCAACTGGGTAGATAGTCCACAGCAGCTATACACATCAGCATCAGGTGATAACATCAGCTGTAGATCACATAACAACATGATTACTCCTCCACATTGACAAGTCATTCCTGAAGTCAGGTACATTGGAAGCTCATGCCTGGTATCAGGTAAGCACATAGAAGCAGATCAGAAGCAGGAAGAGCAGTTACCGAATAAGCTGGTGACGTCACGGGTGGAGTTTGCCGGTAACCAGCCACAAAAGTTTGTGCATCTGGTACAAGGACCCTATAATGATTATTACATTTGGTAAATAGTTCAACTCACCGAGCTCTCATGATTTCATCTACCTCTTTGGATGTTTGAGCGTATTAAAATTCGAATTTTGAACTGATGTTAGAGTGTAGCACGTGTCAAAATTGCACAAATCCTCCATGTAGAAGTCAATTTCATCACTATGATAACAAAAACGTGACAACAACGATATGTGATGAATTTGAATGATCAATCAATGCTGATATATCCACTCAAGGAGTGAATTACAAGTTCAAACCTGAATAACTTGATTATTCAAAAATTACGTGCACTGATGACTAGCAATCCGACATCTACTCAAGATCGGTTTCACCCTGGGGGCCTCATGAAAGGAGGTCGATCTCCTATTTACTCCTCTCTCTTGTCCTGAACCAATACTCCATTATTAAAAGCTAGTGAGCTTCAACGAAGTTCCTACGACCCTGGACGACTTTTACCATGTTCCTTCTACTCGGAGTCGGTGATCAGCAGTGATCTGTCCCTCTCAGGTATGTTCATACGACAAAAACACATATATAACATTTTATATGCCACCACTTGCTATGAACCTGCTACAGGTGAAACAAGCGAGAAGTAGAAAAGACGAAGTCAGGTGACTTCGCGTCTATTCAAATATACGTTAAACGGTTTATCAGCCAAGCGACGCTACCAGATTTGTTTATTTACAAAACAACAACAATCAAGTAATCGTGAAGAATCATGGGTAAGTAATCTATTATCACTATATTTCATTTACTAAACCTTAACCGAACCTCAATATACTAAACTATCATGAAACTATTCCAAGATTTCAATAAATATATCTTCATTTCAGGTACGATCTCTCCTACAGGAGAGCAACAGGTGCACCAGCACATCGGACTTGGAATCAGTGAATTGTGTTGAGTGCAGTGAAATATTCTCAGTGCTATGTTATCAGTTTCGACTTCTGAATAAATGCATCGAGAACGTACCCTGTTTATTATTTCACATGTAAGTAATGCTTCAGAACTACTAGTATAAGACGATGTTATCTATAATCCAAAACAAGAATGACCAGGTAGTGCGAAATATTACGATGAAATTGCAAATTGAAAAATGAAACGTTACAATACTTACCACTAATTATTATTAAATAACTGAATGGTTCATTATATTCGTAATTTTGCTCTCAACTCCCTGATTTTTGGGGTTACATGTTTCCTTTCGATTTCATAGAAGAAGACTTGCAGGAACGTATAGAAGTTTGTGAGCGCAGGTTGGTATTCGATATCAAAAACTATGTGACACATGAAGAGTATATCGACGGCCTCGAGAGCAGCTATGTCTTGTCTGGGGGAGATTGATTTTTCATCAATGCAGATGTGGAACTGTGCTATATCATCATAGTCTCGTCCTTCTGCTATCAGAAATGGTTGTTTACCACACTTCTTGGAAATTCCTGTGAAAGTTGTATCGACCGGAAAACAGATTTTGTTGTATCGACGATATTATCCTTACAATGAATAATAACTAAATCAACCTTCTTGAATTCGATGAATTTTCCAATTACATCCAATATAGTATCTTTATTCGGCACTTTTCAACCCTTCGCCGTAGGAGGAAGGTGGTGTATTAAACACAGTGTTACGGGTGCTTTACGTTAAGATTTCAATTACGAAATTGAACTTCTATTTACTGTTTCTTGACCAGAGTATGCCCGCTGACTCAGTGGTGAGGTGTGAGTTCAACAAAAACCGAATATAAAATAAATATATATATAATAATTGATATTTCAAAATAAAGCGCCACCCGTTTTAATTTTCACTCTGTGTTGTCAAGAAACACCAAAACGGGAAAAGTGGTCAGATCTCCAGACTAGTAAATAAAAAAAAAAAATAAACGGAAATATATAAAGGTGATCAAAACAATAATTTTAATGATGATATAAGATACGATAGCTCATATATCGTAATTATAGAAGTTGGTAGCTACAAAGTACGTCATGTAATGTAGTTTTTCATAAGTTGGTAGACAAATATTAAGTTACGTAATCCCCAAATATAGCTATAGTTGGTTCACATAAGTTAGTTTCCGAAATATCGTAGCTATTGTCAAAAGTTGAAGAAACTTGGTGTTCGTATCGTGGCTCGGTGGATGGCAACCCCCTTTGGACGATGAGGAAAATATAATTGGAAAGATCTTACCGGATGCTTGATTTCATCACCAACAAAATAGCTGCATACTAATATTATTCGGCATTAGTGTATTTCCATACATACAGGGTGCTTCCTCATATGTCCCTCAGGACCAAGTCATTTCCAGACAATTAGAGGTTCAAGGCTTTCAAACTCTCCTTAGAGAAGCCCCAATACAAGAACCCTGAAAAATTCGACATTTCAATAATCACCAAACGATGCGAAGAGAGATGGATATACTACATCGAGTGAAAAGCTGAGACAGAGTGAGACAGGAATAATCGTGAAAAATATGTTATCTCTACTCTCTTACCTCATCAATTTGAGGGACTTTCTATACCAGGTTGTTCCTGGAGCTATATTTTTATGATGTTGGGAGATCCGGAATGGTAATAGCTCTCGGCAATTTGGCGGGATGACTGAAAGAAATGAAGTGTCGGTATGGCAAATGGACGCTCGTGAGCGATTAAACTACTTACGAGTTCCAGTGAAGATATCCACCTTGGGTGCTATTTACGTAATCGGTCCCAAACCCAGAGACACAAACAATATGTCGAAGTGAGAAACAAAACGATTTCCTCAGAAATCCTCGATTTTTCTACAAAACAATACAAAATCCAATGGGCACCTGATCAACGCAAAAATGTTATCACTGAAAAATGGACCTCGACAGAGACTTCCCGAATTACCAACCTGAATCACCTGTAATAGCAGTTACTGTACTATCCAAAACTACTAGATAAGTTGGTAACACCACCGGATATCGGAATGGAACAAGCTAGGACAGAAGTAGCTATATACGGACCAACCTCCGACCCTCCTTATTTTACACACCTGACTGAAGAGTATAGATATCTAATTAGACAATTAGTTCGCCTGCTCAAGTTTTCTGAAATGTATTGAATTTATGATAGACTTGCGTTACATTCAACGTCTTTGTCTCACTCGCAGTGAGGAGATAGATATTCAGTATCGAGTTCAGTACCAGATACCATTCTGATACGCCTGTGTGGACTTTCCTCGATCGGAGAGCTGTATGAAAACCCTAATCTATATACAGAGTGATGGATTATACTGACGATATTTCAACAGGTTGTGATTTGAACTCATCCATTTATCAATCATGAGTAATCAATATTATGTTTTTAGTGCCATCAATGATGATAATGTAAACATCAAGATGTGGAATACCAGAGTAGTGATACGAGAACCATGAACCGATGAAAGAACTATACACTATACTATGATATGAAAGTGAAGTTATTGATAAGTTAACCAATAAAGTAGAGAATTAAGAACAGTTTTGAAGAAAGGGTGTTGGTGAGAAAATGGAGTGTAACAACAGAAGAGCAAGAATTTCTTCAGACCATGCTGAAACAATCACAATGTAATTTCAGTAAGTGTGCCAAGTTCAGATCTACACATATTTTATATTTTAAAGATACTTTCATGGACGATGCTCTTCTGAAATATCAACAATTGTTCCTTCCTTGGCAGTCCCCGCGAGATTAACACGTCGAGTTGAGGTTTCGCACCCCTTCGTGGTCACTTTGGAGACCTACAGAACATCTCTTTTGAAAGACCCGTTCATTCAACGAACAGCGGGGCTCTGGAATACATTGTGTTGTAGAAAGTGCTATAGGATTGAATGATTCATATGCAGACTTGATTTTGTAAATAGTTGTGTTTGAAATAACATCCTTTATAATCATTCTAAAAAGATAGTAGAACTGTACAAAGACTGTTGCCAGGCAATGAGAGAGCGAGAGTCAGAGATCATTAGGGTTGACGCCATCACGACTTCTCCTGTTTCATAGTGGAAATAAAGTTAATTCCAAAAAACAGTTTCAATTATTAGCTGAACGACTGAGCTAGTTGGCGCCCAGAGAACCGGAATAGATAATTTATGATCATGGCGACCCGAAACGTGGGGCCCAAAACTGGTGAATAGTTCGGCATAGATATTGGTGACATCCGTCAATCAAGGTGACATCATGGAAAATCGAAGCTGGAACCATTTCACGCGAGAACGGAGACTTTTGGTGGGATCTCTGCCTAGAACAGTTCCTTCCAATAAGGACATCAGTGAAAAACATCTAGAGCGATGTTGCGACCCACGACCAACGTCTAACACAAGTCTATCCGAAACCAACCCATTCAAAGACTGTTATGCAGCTAAATGTAGCACACCTTATACCACTCAGATCAATCAAAATATGCAAGATAATCAGGTAAACTATGTCTCAGAACCATCAATTAGTTCCATGTCCTCCAAACTGAATGACAATAAACAAATTACACTGTTAGATGGAACAATCAAAGCGATTTCTGAAACATTTCTTCAGGCAATTAGCACTGTTACAGATAACTGCCAGCGCCAAAACCGTGTTTCAATTTTGCCATATGAGTTTCATGGATATGACTATGAAGATCCATCCAAGTTCCTGAAACTAGTGAATCATTATTTTGAGCAAAATAATATTTATGAAAATCATTATAAAATTCCTTTTGTCATTGGAAGTTTGCAAGGAGATGCAGAGAAATGGGCTGAGCCTTTTAGACATTTGGATTTGAGTTTGAACAATTCTGCTGATAGGTTTCTGAATAGATACAACTCTAGTCAAGTGTTAGCTCAAGCAACTTCCAAATTATATGGAGAAATTCAAGGGGAACAAGAGCCTGTAGAAGTTTTCATTAGTCGAAAATGTAGTCTTTTCCAGAGACTGGTTCCATTCGTATCCGAAGACATCAAAGCTGCTACCATACTAAATCAACTGAGACCAGAACTTCGTGCAAACTTGAGATCTCCTAATGAATTCCTTAATACTGAAGAGTTGGTGAGAGTAGCTACTAAGGTGGAAAAGGACCTGCAGGATCTAAAAAATAAGTATGTGCCTCCTCAAATGAGATGGAATCAAAATTACAGCCAAAATCCTACAGATAATCCTCGAGGTAACCATACCAATGGGAGATCTTCAAATTCAATAAATAAAAATGATGTATTTTTACCTTCTTCTCCCTGTCGATATTGTCAGGAGATGCATTTCCATAGAGATTGTCCACAAAATCCATATAGGTCGGAAAACTCACAGAGGGCTGCTGGTTTCAGGGCCAACCAGCAGAGACGTTCATGAGTTCATTCTCTAGCCCTCAATTAAATGTAGGAACAGACCATCCAATCTCTTTGTCACTCGAATCATATAATAATGTTAGTTTTTTGTCAGATTTTACAGATAATTTTATCCCACAACTTCATTTTGTTAATGTTACTTCTCCTGTAGCTCATTTACCACGTTCAACTCTATCTATCAATAATAATCAATGTGTAAATGGTTTGATTGATTCAGGTTCAGCAGTGAATATCATTCGTACTTCAATAGTACCTTCAGATATACTCATTCATACTGAACCATCTGCACAAAAAGTAGTTTTTGCATGTGGTTCATCTTTAGTAACATCATCAGGTTCAATACTTTTGAAATATACTATTCAAGGAACTGAGTTCCAGTCAACATTTTTGCTCATTTCTGAACTTCAGGAAGAGGTTATTCTTGGCGCACCCTTTTTAGGGGAAAATCAGGTTGTCCTTGACTATCCTCGTAGATGTGCTTATATTGGTGAGTCACTGCGAAAAACATTCTTTTGGCAGATTGCAACTACTTTTTCTTCAAATTCACCTTTACCATCAGATCTGAAGTTTCCATTAAAATATGAATCTGAACTCAAGTCGTTATTTCAGGAATTTTCCGATTTATTTTCTAATCATCAGTATCAACCTACTACGAATTCTGTGAGTCATACTATTCGACTCAAAGAAGAGAAAATTATCCAACAAAGGCCCTATCCTATTTCACCAAAGAATAAAGATATTTTGTATACTCAGCTTCATGATATGTTACAATCAGGAGTCATTGAACCCAGTAACTCTGAATATTCATCGCCAATAGTTTTGGTGGATCGACCAGGAGCCAAACCAAGGTTTTGTATTGATTTTCGTGCTCTAAATGCAATAACTTTAGATGAACCGTCTGTTTTGCCAAAAATATCAGATACATTGAGAGATTTAGGTTCAGCACAAATATTTTCTGTATTTGATTTGAAAAGTGGATATTGGCAAATACCGCTTTCTACTGATTCGAAAAAATATACAGCATTCTGTACACCAGATGGCCCTCTATATCAATTTACTGTTATGCCCTCTGGCTTGAAAAGTGCGCCATCTACATTTCAAAGAATGATGACTCATGAAGTATTTGCTGTCTACTTGCATAACTTTGTTCAAGTTTATCTAGATGACATAATTGTATATAGTTCAGATATTGTTACACATCTTCAGCACCTTCGATTAGTTTTAGAGCGATTGCGTTTATACAACTTGAACGTATCACCTTCAAAATGTCAAATCGCTTCTGATGATCTTGACTATCTAGGACATCACATTTGTAAGGATACTAATATTCCTCAGCATAAGCATGTAGAGGCAATATTGGAATATGCTGTACCAACTACTAAAAAACAATTGCAGTCATTTTTGGGAACATGCAACTGGTTACGTGAATATGTACCAAATATGGCTGAATTGACTATCCCATCAACCCGATTGTTACACAAAAATATGAGATATAAATGGGGTAATGATCAAAATGAAGCTTTCAGTAAAATAAAATCTATTGTAGGTAAACCTCTGATTTTACATAGACCTGATTTTAATAAACAATTCATCTTACAAACGGATGCTAGTGACAAGGGGATGGGATGTGTTTTATATCAAGAGGGACCTGATTCAGTTAAATTTATAATATCTTATGCTAGTGCAACTTTTTCCAAAACTGAGTCACAATATCATGTTAATGAGAAAGAATGTTTGAGTATAGTTTGGGGTATTAAACGTTACCGACATTATTTACAGGATAAAGCTTTTATTTTGCGAACGGATAATCGAGCGTTGGTGTGGTTACATAGGAATCGAGATGTGAAAACAAAACTTACCCGTTGGTCTCTACTATTACAAGAATTTAATTTCATTATAGAACATATTCCTGGTAAAATAAATGAACTACCAGATTTCTTGTCTCGCACTGCCAAAGAACCTCATAATCTGAGTACTGATTTGGAGGAACGTTTATTCATTCCAACAGAATCAAATGTCTCAGATCAGACTGCTTTAGCATCTGTTAATCAAGTATATACTAGTTTCGATTTATATACACAGATTGTCGAAGAACAGAAAAAGTCAGCTGAAATTAGATTGGAAATAAGTTGTAGCATGTAACTTTTCATTACTGTATATTTTGTCTGATTCTATACTATTCTGTACTGCTGAGCACATCTGACAGGATATTTTGTCATAATTTCATGGTTTACATTTTTCATTAACATAAATTGAACTCAATCTGTTTTATATTATTTAATTATTCTCAAACCTGATATGTGGATACACACCTGAGATTTCACACTGTACATAAGTAAAGGAGCTAGGAGAGAACGGGAATCAAAACGTCACTTTTCCCATGTAAATCTCCATAAGAAATTTTAAGGTTCATTCTGCAGATTTTGGTTCCTTTCAAGGTCATCCAACGAGCGACGCGAGAGATCCGTTCTAGAGATAACGGCGCGCATTTCGTTACATTTTTCAATCAATAATGGCTATATACAGGGTGTTTGAGTTGAATGATGGTTAGGAAAAAATATACAGGGTGAAACCAAAAAAGCGTTATACCTCCCCGACGAGTAGACTACCAGCATATAAGCTACCCGCTAGCTTATGATATATACAGGGCGTTTGAGATGGATAACAGTCAAAAAATATACAGGGCGACCTACCCACTTTTGAGGGATTAGGCAGCTGACGTGTGACAGATGACAAAGGATTGATGACACGTGACTAGGTGACCAGTAAGTAGGCTACCTAATAATTCGATATACAGGGTGTTTATTAGCTGAAAAAAAAAATACAGGGTGATCCGCAGTAATACTTTAAGGTATATCAGAGGGTTGAAGACGGGGTGCAGGTACTCTAAGAGAAGGATTTTTAACGGGCACTTCGAAAATAATGGTTCGTCCATATGCAAAGTCTCAAGGTTTATGAGATATCATTTGAAATGTGTGTGTAGGTGTGTGTGTGTGTGTGTGTGTGTGTGTGTGTGTGTGTGTGTGTATGTGTGTGTGTGTGTGTAAACGTTCAGTTATGTGATGGAAATATGTCGAACAACTCTTTATCAAAACTCGTTCAATAATATGATATATCCTGGTCTGAGTTAGCAATAGCGATACAAAAAGTATATACAGGGTGTCTCACGGGGGTAGCAAACATACGTATGATATAGTATCCGTTCGATATACAGCAATAATAGCAATACAAACTTATATAGGGCACTCGTGGCAACAAGTGAAAGTTGGACTCAGCAAAAGTGTGACAGTTGTCGCTACTTGACGATTCCGATCATTATACAGGGTGTTTGGATAGCAATAAAAATATATACAGGGGAGGCAAGAACTGACAGGCGGACCCTGCGAACATATTAACGTTCAATATATGTGTAACGTATGTCCCTACGGGACGCTCAGTTAGCATATATCAAATAACACTGTAGCACAAAACTCATAAGGCTTAGGGACGTTGAAGGTTATGGACGGTCACTATAGGTTCGACCTCTCGGAGGAATGTAAAGGAATGTTGGAGAAATAATAGGCCTTGACTTATAGACAAATATCCATTATCTAACTTCCCTATATACTGGGCGGCATTGAAGTAGATGCAAATATTTGATCGAATTATCGAATGACACAAATAAAATCTAGATATCAAAATGAAATTTGGAGGGTTATACCCCTTTTTCGGCACTGTAGCAATTCTGGCGACGCCTCTGTGCGAAAGGCACTATCATAACATGACAATAATCATTTAAATTGTTGTATACTTGATTTCTCTCTCACTTTTTATTCAGTGGATGAAATTTCTCGTTGATTATAAGAATTCTGATATCATGGGGACCTTAGGCTGTGTATCATATTGATGTAATGAAAATTAATACTCATTCCAAAAAAACACCATCTCGTATACAATGCATTTCTAGTAAGACTATATAAATACCTGGGATCAATCTGAGAAGCAGAAATCCAGCATTTTCACATACACATTTTTCACAACACTGGCACTCAGCAAAAGAAAACATGCTGTGAAATCAAACTGATGTGATCGATTCAATCAACAACTGTAGGTAAAAAGTGTAGTTACGTAGTTTCAAGACTAGAAGAGAATTTGTACATAAACGATAACGCATATCGCATGCATCCTGTTATATCGATAGAGAATGTATTATTTATTCCAAATGAAACGTATATACAGGGCGAATCGAATGTACAAACCCAAATTCCAGACCACCTTAGCGTACTCAACATCCTAAGTGCACATTCACATCCCCCATGGAAATCTAGAATTTCATGGAAATTCGCGCGGAAACACCCACACAGAAAGCGCACTGAGCATGCTGAGTGCGACATGAGGTTTGGGTTCCGGTCTCGTTAGTTTCTTTATTTTGAGTAGAAGAAACCTCCCCCTCTCGAGGCCTACTTTTAACTACTTGCGAACATGTTGGATAGGATACTAAAGATGTCGATTGAAATAATTTATTTTTCACATAATATGTACATTTCAATTTTATATTTCCATTGTTTCATCATCTGACGTCAGTGCTGATTGAATTGAATGATGGCCCCAGGGTAGAGTTTCAGTAGTACCAGGAATCAAGTATCGTTTATCATCAGTCGCGCTCAATGCTATCTTCTGCTGGGTGGTTGAAAATACGACATGTTTTTGAGCTCTGATGAAATTTTGAGAAACCTCCATATGTTCAGATGTTTCCAAACATTTAACATAATCTTCGAAAGTAATATTCGTTTCAACTACAGACGATTTCACACCTTCCAAGCTTCCAGATGTTGCTTCTCCCCAAAGGTCTCAGATTTCCTCAAAGCTTTATTCAAACGTCTTATCCCCTTCTGACATTCCCAAAGCCCTTCTTTTGCGGTGTTCTCATCATATGTAGATGTTTGAAAGCCCAGAAGAGTGGCTATATGCTTAACCAAGTCAGCAAACAGCGACATTCTTCCACTACTAGAAAAATAATAACAACTCAAATTGACTATGAAAATACGTCTACACTCGAGCGCAGTCAGTGATAGAATGCGATAGATCGAAAGATTTTGAAGTTTGAGCATTCACCCTCCTCAGACGCATGCGCAGATCACCCTTTTATCTCAGATCTATCCTTGTCCACACATGCGCACTCATACACATTGAAACGCATACGTAGATCACTCCTGGATTCTTTCTATGATCTTATATTTGTAGACAGATACACAGTAAAAAAAATAGAGTGAATATCAACACCTGTTCCCAGGAGGATCACTAAGCTTTTGAGTAAATGATTCAACTCTATAGTTTAGTATATTATTGGGTAATTTTTTCAATTAGTGTACTCACTCTATTCATCCCTCTAAATATATTGAATAAACACAAATAGTTGAAAGAAACAATTTCGAATGTGAACATCCTACTCAAGCGACCCAAGCTAGTGTCACTATCACTTCAGAGTGGAATGCAATAACCGAATATTACATGGTCACAAAGGTTGACAGTTGGGAATATAATAGTACAAAGTAGATTTCACACTATAAACAGTGTCGGATCCACCGGAAAAATGATTGAAATAATTACTCTACGCGGCTCCTGTATCGTTCAAATTAACTATGTGTTTGTGTTGTTATCACCCATTCATCATTTCAGATTGATATAAAATATTAGTTGAGTAAACTAGTTACTACTTACTGATGAGATTTCATCCAAGTTATTAGATTAATTGATGTTTCACATGGTCACAGTATTTATAGGATTCCGACAGACGTTCAGCGGCGAAATGTCAGCAGTCTCCGCAGCGCCACCTGCATGCAGTAACGCGAATTGACGGATGAGAAGTATTGTGACCTTATAATATTTTAATCGTTTGATATTTTGAAAAATGACTCGACTAGACTAATTAATTAACTTATAAATAACAATTCGAAACGGGAAAAACGGAAAATAATAGGTATACGGAAATATCTATGTTAATATCTAATATAGTAAAAATGTTGCTCGAAGCTAATATCATGATCATTATATAATCGACGCTGTAATCATTATTACTTATTTCACTATCCAGTAGATCATTCCACATTCGACTGCAGAGTAGTTATGACGAATATTTGCGAGCGCTGTCATCAAGAAGCGAAAACGGTACGAGAACTTTGTGGAAATTGTTTTATAACAGAGTGTCTCAATACTGGAGAGCGGATTGCTTTCAACATCAATAGAACGTGGGAAAGTTTTAAAAAGCGAAAATTTCGCTATAATCGACACCAGGCATTGTGTGAGAAATGTGGGAAATTCTTGAATAAAAGTAACCTATACCACCATATGATGAATGCCCATAGAGTGGACGCCACCAATTCGAATAACCTAGCTGATTAGCGGATGGTAGTTAATGGATTCAAAAGTCTTCAGATCACGCCTATAGAAGTATTCAGAGGTATTCAGATGTCTTCAGAAGTCTTCAGATCACGCCTTCAGAGGTATTCAGAAGTCTTCAGATGTCTTCAGAAGTCTTCAGATCGCGCCTTCAGAGGTATTCAGATGTCTTCAGAGGTATTCAGATGTCTTCAGAGGTATTCAAGAGTCTTCAGTTGTATATCAGACACCATAGCGTTCACATCATGGAGTCTAAGCCACATTCATCAGAGCAAGCATTAGATAAATATCACTGTGCAGATTATGATAATGCTTATGGACCGAAATATCTTGACGGCAGATGGACACTTGGACATAAGAATCTACGCTTTGAGGACCAATACATAGGCGTAGATAATGTCGATTTTAAAAGTACTCTGGGTCTTTTGGAATTATTATTTTCCAAGAACCCCCGAAATTACACGCCTCTGGATCATCAGATCTATAAACAGATGCTAGAAATCAGCTCTATTCATAGAGATCGATTAGGGCGATTACGAGGACAAGCTGATAAGGAGAAATTCGATAAAATTATCAGACCCCTCTTCAAAAATAAGACAAAGCCTAAACGTCCAAAGTCGAGCGTGGAGCCTGAAGCTTGGAGCAGACATAGTGGGGATGAGGAGTTCAATATTCTAGATGAATGGACAGATCCGAATATCTTGGTGGATAGACTGAGATATTTAATGGAATCAGATAAGAACAACAACGAGATCGCCTTTATTCTTACTGAACTTGAAAATGTTGGTATAATATCTAAGAAATAAATGATGTCGAAATTATCCGTCCTTTATTTAACATGCGACATGATCATTAGCTATTATGAGAGATCACTATGCAACGAAACACCCTCGTAGTCGTAGTATAATAAAATCATAAAATTTTCTTAAATCTTTTTTATTATGGATATCTATACATCACAGAACCATTCATATCACCATAATTTATACATTCGCATTTCTCGAATAATTCTTCTGATTCAATATTGGAGCAAAAAGCTGAAAATTGATTATGCTTCTTGATGTGCAGTATCAGTTTGGATGCGAATCCTCTTCTACGATACTCCATTATGGTGTAAATAAAATTGAGAGTTTTAGGTCTAGTATGTTCGCCCAATGGGTCAAAGTTCATATGAGACATCAGCGTAAAAGATGTAGGAAAACCATCCACATAAAGTATATAACACGATATATCCTGATCTTCGTACCACTGATTCATCAAAATATCTGTCATAACGTTATCATCTTTCACATTCAATTGCCCAATTTTCTTGGCAGCTTTTGATCCATAAAAGAATTTTATATTCTCCATTGCCAATCTGTGTATGTCTGTAAAAGATAATTGACTAAAAAGGTGCGATGTTTACTCACTGACTGTCTTAAGCTGACTGTCATTTTTTACAATAATAATCACTCTAAGAGTCACAAAAATGAAAAACGAGGTAGCGACATTTCTTGTTGACCCGCCCTGTATAGCAGAAATATTTTTTAGTGTGGGATATTGAATATTAGGTCTAGGACTAAAAACAGCTCTTGTTTCAGCTTGAACAGCTGTTTTTTGTGTGATTTCGATAGTTCCTTGTATCTCATATGGAACGATGAGAGAATCAATAATAATAGGATTATTTCCTTTATTATCCGTTAATTTTAGTCTATAACTCAGCTGATTTAATCATCTTTCTAGGCTTTGAAAGAATATGATTTTCTGTATACGCCAAATATAGAACAACCAAGCAGATAACGGCATCCTGTTTGAACGCTCCAACTTGAACAGCTGTTTGATTTCGGTAGTTTGTTGATTTCGTGAAAAAACGATAAGAGAACCCGTCTATGTCTTTTATACTAACTCGTTAATTGTTGTCTATAGCTCATCTATTGTAAGATTTTGAAATATTCGGCGGATTCAGTGGCAGATAAAATGCATAATAATGCTTGAATATAATATGCACACATGAAGACTATTTTTCATATAAGCCTCTCAATGTATAGGGTGAATCAGTCAGTAGTCGGACAGTGGACTGAGTTTTACAAAAGAATCATATTATGTGATGCATGAAAGAAATGCTCAATAGATCATATTATCAATAAGCCAAAAAGAAACAACAAGTTGTCTTCTTCTTTGCCAGTAGTCAGACACTTGTCCAATATCCTTTGCCTATGTTTGATACACTATGTTAAAGACAGTCAGGCACATCACTAAATTGGCGCGCTATTATAATTTCAATAGTACCAACTGCTCAATCGAAAAATGTATAGAATGGCGTGGAAACATTGGTACTACAGATTTCTCTTTATTTGGAGGTAATATGTTATTTCCAGGCAAACTTGAGAAAAACTATGTTTCTATTTCAATAGAGTGATCCTTCATCAGGCTATTACTTCAAGGAATGATCTTTGATTCTCGTTTTCGCGATATAGATATAAGTTGATCAGTAGGTTTTATTACTGGTTAAAATCGAGAATGATTCATCTAATAGACATCGTTAGGGTGGGAGTTTGAATTTTAAGTTATTCTTTAGTTATTCCTTGAAAGACACTTACCTGAAATGAACGTTGGTCAATCGTTAGCAAATTATACCAATCGGCAACCTGCAGGGCTGCTATAATGTTGCTTGATACAGCGAAACTGAAATATTTTGTAAATAAAAGTGATATTCGTAGAATAAAATTGTAGACCTAAAAGGCCAAAACCCGAAGGATACGGGATGGACTTTATCGTGCAGAGTGAATGAAAGCACTCAAGTATGCTGCATGAGTTAAATCATACGAGCATTCTGTGTGAGTTATATACTACGCGTTTTCTATGACTACAGCAAAACTCTTCAGCTTACTGATTTTAACTAATGTAATTGCTTGAGATATTGAAGATGACATACGCAATGATGTAATTACCTCAATTTTAAACGAGAGCACATTAGGCACATCGGAAACTCTATGAATCTAACTTTCCATGGAAATTGGATAATATATAGGGTGATCCATTAGAAAAAAACGTTACAGCATCTTAACTCGAACGTATAGACCACCCAGTATATTTACTTTTTCTCATCATTATTACAGTGTACTTCATCAACGTTACAGCATCTTAACTCGAACGTATAGACCACCCAGTATATTTACTTTTTCTCATCATTATTACAGTGTACTTCATCTGGAAATTGTTGCAACATCTTAGCTCAAACCTAGATCATCCTGTATATTGGAAATGGAAAAATCTATATGTTTTAGGAGATTCTTGTACTTATGAAAGCGCAGCTTAAACTTTTTTCTATTATTTTTTTGTTTTTAGTATCTTTAATGAAATGTCGAAAATGGACATTGTGCGCGATCAATAACTCAACACAAATGAGGTAGAAATTTGTGAAACATAGTAATCCTAACATTATCAACAAGTATGGAAAAGCGCAGATAGAAAATTGTCCAATAAATTTTAGAGCAGTACTTTTGAATGATTTAAAAATATTCAGGAAAATCTGTAAATGAAATTATTCTTAATTGCATCCTCTCATGGCTCAACGGCGCATTTTCGTATAGAGGTAATTTGATTTCAATCAGTCTATTTCGGTGTCTAGTTCACCCCGGTGCAATGTTGTTCTGGGAACACCTTGTATAATATGTTTCTTTGTTAGTGGTATATCGCGATATTGCACTATCGTTATTCTTCATATGGTTTTGGAAATTAATTGAAAAACATATCTAACCTTATAGTTCCGCCTTCAAATTCATAAATATAGGTAGGTACATGGAAGTTGTAATAATATCTGTGTTATAAAGCTTCAAAATTGGTAAGTACCTACTTATTATACTTATATTGATTATGGAGATTTCCTAATAATCCGGTTGAATACCGTACGCATTTTGATGCTGTTTTTTTAATGTTTCTCTGTGATGTTTAGAAAATGTTCATTATTCTTTCCAGAAAAAGGGTACAATATGTCAATTATTCTCGCTCATGGCTATGTTAATTGATTATGAAGAGGTGATTTTTCAGGAAGCGGATTCGAATAATATGATAATGATTTTGATGCTATTTGGAAATATTCGCAAACGATTCACTGTTGCATTTCAATTAACAGTGCTACTCCTGAAATGCATGGAGTAAGTAACAAAGCCTACACAGAACAGAACGGAAGGAATGATGATTATAATATGGTCGTGAGCATCAGCGAAGAAGTTGTTTCGGAATTATTTTGAGAATTTCGCGCAACTCTCAAAACCAAATAAAATTGCTCTTAATATTCATACTGCGTGTACAAATGGATGCTACTATAATGCCGCTAATAGCAACAACGGTATCTGAATACAACATGTACGAATACAATAGGCTACAAATATTATCGGGAATGAGTAGGCAGGTATATTTAATCTCAGATCTTCCTTATGCTTAAAATAGATGATGTATGTTAGAAGTGACATTGAAATAAATATAAATATTTAATCGAATTATCGAATGGTTCCTATATAGACATATAGGGGCTAACATTTAAAGTGTATTGAAGTGGTGTACTTGATTTTTTACAATTTTGATTGGATATAAATATGTAGCCTGGGAATATTATGTATTGATGTGTCGAAAACTGAGCAAAAAACACTTTGTACAGAGATAATTGAATAGTCTTGAGAGAGAAAATGTTGAGGAACTTTATTTCTAAATTTCAAGATCTTGTTCAATAATATATAAAAGCTAAGTCACTCACCTCTTAGCCGCAAATCTGTAGAAATTATGCTCGAAAAAGATGTACAGGTATAGAGGTGTAAAGTCCGAAGAAAATGGTACAGCGAGATGAGCTCTCCTAAAAATACATATAGAGTCAGATAAGTACTTAAGAATCTCATTGTTATCATTGTGAGAAGAAAAACATAAAATTCAATATGTCACAATGAATTGACTGAGGTAAACTTATCTTAGAGAACATTATGCATTATGAATGGCTTCTAAAATCCGCTCAAAATAGATGAATAGGTATACATCAGGTGTAAAGTTCAATGGAAATGATGCAGCAAAAGAGCACTCATGAAAAAAATATAACCGAAAGCTGTATTACACAGAAGTGAATACAGTTTGTGGAAGCTGGGCGTTATTACCTAATGTCTCCATAATAACAAAATTTAATAAAAAGGTTCATAATAAAAGAGGTTTCACTATCACTTCAGTTTGAGTGACTTGGAATTCTAGTGGAGACTAAAGAAACTCGCTATTTTTGATGTGTGAAAACAGAAATCATTCTCAAGCTGTCCTAGTTCTTACATTATAAAATAAAAGGGCCGCCTATGGATCAGGCAAAATTTTCTAAAAAATATATAAAATACTCAACTTACCGGTGCTTCTACACGAATACACTTTTCAGTGTGCTGTACAAAATTATCCTTTTATATGTTAGTCGTTTCCTGTTTTTTCATAAATCCAACCACTTCTTAGCCTCAAATCAGCCTTCAGAAATGTGTTTTTCCCCAAACGTCATTGAAAAATAAAGCCAGTAGAGTTTTCCCATATTTTATGTTCGATAACAAATTTGTGTTTTTTTCTTGAAATCATACATTTTGTTATCTATAATCATGAAACAGGAAGCTCTTATCTATAATGCAGAGTTTCTAGTCTCTGTATTCCGAATAGTAATTCAACTTTATTTTCAGTCTTGAATGTCGACGCGTATGTGAGGTTCCTCTATCGCGCTGTTTTTCTAAAAATCATGTGTATGAATTTGTGCAGTGGTGTTCGCTTTCCAAAGAATCGTGTATGGAAATAGGGTTAATCGATTTTTGTTTTATTTAAATTGTTTTTTTCACTATTCCCATTCATTATTCGGATTCTCATCGAGGCTATATGAAAAAGAAAGGTAAAAGTGCTTCTCTAAATGCTTTATATTTTTTCCTATATAGATCTTCTATATAGATGCAAGTAATCAAAAAGTTGTGTATGAAATCTCGCATCGCGAGTTTTAGCTGAAAGGCCCACAGACTTGAGATACCAATCATTTGCTATGAAATAAATGTGAGCACCTTGCTGATAGAGTGCTAGAGTATCTCTGATGCGCAGGCTGTTTTTTCAATACTCCCTTAGCCACTAGCGGCACTAACCCGTTTTTTGGGTTGAGTCAGGCTCAGGAATTGTTATATATTATTTGGATTTGCATTGAGCGCACTTTGATGCAAGATTTCGCGACACCGCGTATTTTGCTATCTAGCGAGTAGCCTGATAACATCTATCAATCTAATATGTTTTGCTGGGCTAGCACCTAAACTGCTATTCAACGCCCTATTATGCTGTCGTTTATCATACGTGAGCTGTCATCTATCGAATTTTTGTTGGTAAAGTGGAATGGAATGCCCTTTTTGCAGCTCAAACACCTGATTTTTGTTCAGTGCATTATGGAACACTCTGTATGTTGTTCCGTGAAGAGCGACATCATAATTATATTTTTATTGCAGTTTAACTCTGTATTATTTTTTCGATCCATGAATTATGGGTCGTCCTGTATATTTTTTTTTACTATTCAACTCAAACATGATTTTTTCAGCCTGAATACCTCTGAATACTTCTATAGGAAAACGAGTTTTGCTAAAGAGTTGTTTGACATATTTCAAAGTGGACGGTAAAAGGATGTTTTTACTGGGTATAGGTATGCTGAGTTCGCCTGATGTCTAATATTATCATTATAAGTATGGAGAATTTCAAGACTCTGACTATGTTTCTGTATATAGAAACTGCTATTCGATCGTTTGTTATCTGCCCCGGTCATCTGCTGTCATGTCATCTATCATCCATTTGATTGAATTACATCGTGATTGGGTTCATGGTAGTTCTATAGTTTGTTTTTCATAATTATTTGAATGAGTGGTAATAAATTTTAGATTTTTTTCTACTCCCTGTATATGTTTTCAAATAATTCATTCGACTCGAGTTTTATGACTCATTCTGTATATGTTTCTCGAATATTTAATCCACCCTACTTATTCTGCTCATCCTGTATATGTTTTTTCAGTCGAATCAGGTTTCTCCAATCGCTTTGTATATGATGATATCCTAGAAAAAAGTACGTAGATCTGGGGAAAAACTCTGCTTTGTTTTACGCAGTCACTTATGGGACGTAACTTGTAATTTCCGTAGAATCTAGGGAAAAATCAACTCTTTCGCTTTCATAAAATTCATAAGTTGTGCTAAACCTGGATATCTGTTTTCGATAAGCGCTGGAAGGTTACGTGTCATACATCTCATCTGTCGAATAGTATAAATGTCATCTGTCATACTTTAGTTGTTGAATGTCTGAATAATTCGATTTTCATTCTACAACTTCACCACCCTGTATCCCAGAAAATGGAGCCATTTCGGACTGAGTAAGTTCCTTTAATCCAATTAAATTTAATTGATCTGCCCTATACAAGTTTGTATTACTATTTGAAAGCCCTGTATATTCAACGGACTCTAGCGAGTCATCTGTCATACGTTAATATGTTCGCTGGGTCCGCCTGTCAGTTCTTGCCTCCCCTGTATATATTTTTATTGCTATCCAAACACCCTGTATAATGATCGGAATCGTCAAGTAGCGACAACTGTCACACTTTTGCTGAGTCCAACTTTCACTTGTTGCCACGAGTGCCCTATATAAGTTTGTATTGCTATTATTGCTGTATATCGAACGGATACTATATCATACGTATGTTTGCTACCCCCGTGAGACACCCTGTATATACTTTTTGTATCGCTATTGCTAACTCAGACCAGGATATATCATGTTATTGAACGAGTTTTGATAAAGAGTTGTTCGACATATTTCCATCACATAACTGAACGTTTACACACACACACACACACACACACACACACACACACACACACATTTCAAATGATATCTCATAAACCTTGAGACTTTGCATATGGACGAACCATTATTTTCGAAGTGCCCGTTAAAAATCCTTCTCTTAGAGTACCTGCACCCCGTCTTCAACCCTCTGATATACCTTAAAGTATTACTGCGGATCACCCTGTATATTTTTTTTTCAGCTAATAAACACCCTGTATATCGAATTATTAGGTAGCCTACTTACTGGTCACCTAGTCACGTGTCATCAATCCTTTGTCATCTGTCACACGTCAGCTGCCTAATCCCTCAAAAGTGGGTAGGTCGCCCTGTATATTTTTTGACTGTTATCCATCTCAAACGCCCTGTATATATCATTAGCTAGCGGGTAGCTTATATGCTGGTAGTCTACTCGTCGGGGAGGTATAACGCTTTTTTGGTTTCACCCTGTATATTTTTTCCTAACCATCATTCAACTCAAACACCCTGTATATAGCCATTATTGATTGAAAAATGTAACGAAATGCGCGCCGTTATCTCTAGAACGGATCTCTCGCGTCGCTCGTTGGATGACCTTGAAAGGAACCAAAATCTGCAGAATGAACCTTAAAATTTCTTATGGAGATTTACATGGGAAAAGTGACGTTTTGATTCCCGTTCTCTCCTAGCTCCTTTACTTACATATAATAAAAATACAATTTCTATAAATACATTGATATCTCTTGCTATATCTGCTTTGTTGTGATCCAAGTAGAAGGATGATTCAGATGGTTTTTACAGGAACTTATCTGAAAGAGATAAATAATATAAAGTGATATGAAATACCATTTCAGAGACATTGTCATACTCACTTTTCACACTGCTATTTCCACTTGAAACTTCATCACAGTAGGACGATAAGTATTGGATTTTCCAGGAATGCTGAGGCTGATGGTTTCACTAGGAATCGACCATGGTGAATCAAATAACTTCGTTTGGCATTATTTTCTTGATTGATGCATTTGATAAATTCAGGTTGATGTTTTGATCTTGTTGATCTGTTATTTCGCTTTACGTCAATTAGCTGTCGGTCATGACACCATGTCAACAGTGTCAACTTGTCATGCGCCAAACGCCGATTCGGATTGATATGTCCTTAGATCATCATCGTCGAACCAACAAGCCGAGTATGCAAGAAGAAAGGTGTGACGTCATTTTGGTCATCAATTCTGATTGGTTCAGATAGACATCTGGGAAGAATCAAGTCTCTGGAGGGAGTAGCGATAACGTCTTTTATTTTGGATATTCAAATTTTCCGCCAATTTGAAAAGCGGAAACTGTTAAGTTGTTCTCGAAGTTTCTGGAAATTTGGAGAAGGGATTTCCTTTCTGGTTGTGAGACAAGAGCTCACTTCAGAAAATTCTTCGTGGTGGTCAAGTGCCATTTTTGTGGTGTGAACCGGCTTCTGAAGTCCTGTACCGCCTGGCGTTCTGGATCACATGAGGATATCCTGGATTTGTTGCTGATCTACAAGGACTGCTGGACTCTACAGATTCTTCTGGTTTTGGTTTAAGAGGCAGGATCTTCATGGTTCATCACCCAGGCAGCCACGTGCCTACCTGCATCGTCATTACGGCCATTTCAATCCCCAACCCTTCATAGAAGGTGAGTCTTGCATTATTACGTTTTTTCTCTCTGCAGTCCAGAAATTCAGAACCTCATTTCATGAATTATTTAAGGGTTTTTTCACCGGGAGTTTTTCTACCGGAAGTTCTACAACGGGAGTTATCCTACCAGGAGCACTATTCTTCCCAGGAGTCATTGCTCGACCAGGATCTGTTAATTCTACAAGGCCTTTGGTGGCTATATAGTAGTCTGGAATCTGGAATCTGGATATCGTTCCCTGTTTCTTCCTGATGATGGATTTCCAAGGTGGAAATACGACAACTCTGTCAATGTCATCTGACATCCAGGGATGTGAAGTCAGCACCCCGCTCTCCGCCAACCTTCCCCGCAGCAGCTTCATCTGGTGGCACTAAAGCCATTTATCAAGGATAACTGGTGTAGGACACACCATACAGGTTTTTGACATGAAAATATATTTTTATTTTTCATTTTTATTCACTCATATTGCCCATTGCTAGTGTGTATAATGGACCATTTTTAAATCATAGCCAGGTCATGAATTGATGAAATCAAACATGAAAGGTACATACTTCCCCTCCACATAGTATACTATGCGCTGGTAGAATTATTCAATATTAAATATTTCTTCATAATCTGCTATGACTATAAAAAGTCCTTACAGGAGCTCTTGATTTTTCAAGTACAATATAAGGTTGGTTTATACATATTTTCATCCACATAATAACAGGCAACAGTGTATTTTCTTAACAGGAAATAAGTATCTAATATTTTTTGATTATGCATATTTGTCAAAACCATGTGATATAAGAGTCCTATCATCATAATTAAATGTTTTGGGTATTTTATGACTGTTTTATTTGTTTATTGACATGACACTCCAACTCACAACATCTCTAAGGTAAATTTAGGTCTTTTAGTCTGGGAGAACAACTAATATTATTCATTATCTGGTTGCTCAACTTTCCAGGTAACATTTCATTTGAATTAAAAGTTGCAGTGGCGCCCCATCTTTTTTGTTTAACCTTATGATTGCTAGATAACTGAAATTTTGCTATTTTAACTCATTTTGATAACTCGAACACATAGTGCCTACTGACGAAGAGCTGCCGTTCGCAAATGCACCTATTTTTCATAAAAGTAGGGCTGCAAAGTAAGTGGCTTAATATTGACCAACAAGGCCCTACTTCCAATAAGGACAGAAATTTCCATCTTATCTTCATTGTTCAAGATGGATTATAATGGAAAAAATGTCCAAGTCAGAATAAATTGGTAGTTCCTAGGAACAAAATTGCGGATGCTATAAATTTTCATCATGACCAAGCACAACATCCAGGTCGTGATGAGACTATGAGAACGATCCAACAAAAATATTATTGGAAATTTTTACAAAAATCTGTAGAGGATTATATTAAAAATTGTTCTGTATGTGCTGCCGTGAAAACTAAAAGACAGAGGCATGCTCCACTTCGTCCACATATTCCAACTAAACCATGGCAAATACTCAGTATAGATATTCTCGGACCATACCCACCTTCTACTAATGGGCATAAATACATCCTAGTAGTGGAAGACATTTTTTCACGCTGGGTCGAAGCTCGATCATACCGCAATGTCACAAATAATCATATCATCAGGTATTTGGAAAATGAGATTATCAGCAGATATGGCATTCCAGAAACTATCATATCCGACAACGGGCCGCAGTTTATCAGTGAACTTTTTCTTGAGATGGCAGAACATCATGGAATCCATTTATTCTTTACTCCTGTATATCATGCAAGAGCTAATCCCGTGGAGCGCAGGAATCAGGAATTAAAAAAAGTCATCAAAACATTAGTAATCAACCAACCTAGAAGTAACTGGCAAAAAGAATGATCCAAAGCATTATTTGTATTAAGAACGAGGAAAAATGCAGCTACTAATATGACCCCAAGTATGGCTCTCTTTGGGTATGAACTACCTGTACCAGGGGACTGGAATCTACCCGAATCCCTTCGACCAAATGTATCTCCGGAAGGAAGAACTACCAGAAATTCCCGAATTCACGATCATCAAGTGAAGTATCAGAGTAAATATGCTCCACCTGATCAACCAGTTCCAGTTCAATTCGAAATTGGAAACTTAGTAAATGTACGAGATAATCGACAGCAAAGACATGCATTTGCTCCTGCATGGTTTGGACCACCTCACAAAATCGTAGGTTGCAAAGGAGCTGTGACATATGATGTAGAAAGAGAGGACAGGGTGATAACTGTCCATGTTGATGATCTCCGACCGGCCCCATTAGGAAATGTACATCGTCCACAACTTTCGACAGAAATTGACTTGGAGAGCGACGGTTCAGAATTGGAAGTAATCCATTCTCCCTGGCCTTCACAATTATCAGACACTTCGGTTTCAGAGAACTCTTCTATCCCATCAAGTCCTGAGCAGCCCTTGTCAAGAGCGACAATTAATCTGCCAGGACAACTTTCCATTGTGGATGGTCATTGGCAGCTGGATAGCTCCGAATCGAATCTTGTGTCAAGATTCAGTGAGTATGAAGATATGTTGGAAGAACCAGTTAATATTCATTCAGATGAACACCTCTCTGATCTGCCAGCCCATACGGATAATGGAATCCCATCTTTGGTAGTATCAGAGTCCAATTCAACTCATGCTGAAGAATCAGTACCAGATTCCAGTTCACATGCAAACCAGTCATGTGGAACTCGATCAAGTCCACCCGTGAATTCATTGCCGTTGCGAAGACGACCCCGCCTGAGAAGACCAAGACTTCCGTGCTCCTGTTGTGGTCCAGGAGATGCTCATCGGCAAGAGAATAGTTCATCGAACAAGCCAATAAGGACTAGAATTTTCGTCAATCGAACTACTAGGCAACCCAGAGCTCGAAGAAAACATCAGCCTTGTGACTGCTGTGATTGAACACGTTTCCTTTATTTTTTTTCATAATTCGAAAAATATTCAGTGTATGATGGTATTTTAAGATCCACGTTCGTATCTTCAAATTTGTATATTCATAATTTCTTTGTATTTTTCCTATGTGGCGGCGTCTTTTTCTCAGGGGGGAAGTGTTGTAGAAAGTGCTATAGGATTGAATGATTCATATGCAGACTTGATTTTGTAAATAGTTGTGTTTGAAATAACATCCTTTATAATCATTCTAAAAAGATCTGTACAAAGACTGTTGCCAGGCAATGAGAGAGCGAGAGTCAGAGATCATTAGGGTTGACGCCACCACGACTTCTCCTGTTTCATAGTGGAAATAAAGTTAATTCCAAAAAACAGTTTCAATTATTAGCTGAACGACTGAGCTAGTTGGCGCCCAGAGAACCGGAATAGATAATTTATGATCAATTGCCAAGGTAGGTATTTCTCCAGAAATTCAAGAAGAATACCAATTCCTACTTTATTATCCTTGGTTCTCACGATGTTCTCTGAAAATTACAGAATATCCCTTTTCGTAGAAACCAGAACATAAAAAAAATACTGCCGAGATTGCACAATGTCATTCATAGAACTTTCATGGTATATTCTCCGAGAATATATGAATATCCCCACAATATTCTACAAATATTCTAGGGACGTTCCATAAACATTCGGAATAGACTGTTTTGAATGTTCTGAGAATATTCCGAGTATATTGATGGAGAAGAAAGAAAATTGAAAAAACTTGCTCCGGTGGAACATACTATCTTTTGATTGAATTTTAACGAACCTGAAACCCTACCACTTCGCCACGAACCTTATTGATGATCAAATAAATAGCAGCATGACAACAGTGGATTAGTGGAATAATCAGCATTGAGACTAGAGAATAATATAGGTTGTGTCAGGCTAAGCATAATAAATATTGCTTTTGGGTGTATGATGAATTGACATTCATCATACAGGGCGTGGAAAGAAATTCTGAATTGAGACTCTATCACGAATCTGCTATTAGAGGTCTATAAAAATCACAAGTTTCCATCGTTCAAGTTTGAACCTCCTGATTGGGTATAAAAGTGTTGAAAAGAAATATTCTGAGACAAATTATGGATATACAAAAATGGATATATATTCATACGGAGCAATACATTGAGGATTCGTATCCTCTATGTGTTGAGAATATCTACTCTTCTTCAGTTTATTCAATAGAAAACAACTACTTTCCTGGCTGTATGCTGAATATATTGGTAAGTTATATTTCTATATCATTATACATCATATTATTCATCCGATTTGAAGAAGAATGTCAATTCTCAATTTCGGAGGATTTTATTTTTTATTTTTCATGTTCTCCTTTCGAATGTTCATCAGATATAATTCAATGTTCGACGTGACAAATAGCCAGGAAAGTAGTTGTTTTCTGTTGAATATTCAGAATGATGTGTGCATATACATATTTTGTCGAAAGGAGAATGCAAATTCTTAATTCCAGAAGTTTTTATATTATATTTTCAAACTCTCATCGTGTGTGTTCAATAGATATAATTCAATGTTCGTCGTGGCACATTGCCAGGAAAGTAGTTGTTTTCTATCGAATAAACTGAAAGAGAGTAGATATTCTCATCAGATAGAGAATGCGAATTCTCAATGTATTGCTTCATATAAATATATATCCATTTTTGTATGTCCATCATTTATCTGAGAATATTCCTTTTCAACATCATAAATATTGATGCAAGAACAGGAACATCAATATTATATATTTTAATACGATTCTGAATATTCTCAGAATATTCAAGAAGAATATTTTGAGAATATGTCAAATTGAATGTTTATAAAATATTCGTTGCAGAATGAGAATATTCTATGACCATCCTGAGATCATTCTATGAGAATATTCTGAAATGATATTTGATCGTTGCAGGAATATTCATAGAATAGTCTGTGCTTTCTGGTTGGCACGAAATATCCTTCCACTAATAAAAACTATTTTTATTTACTTTGATTGATTGATTTTCGACGTCCCCTTTCTGAGTGTTATTGTCACTCTGCTTAATTTTTTTTTTATTTTTTTATTTTTTTTCAATTGCATTTCTTCGTTGGACCCAGCACTGGATCCAACGCCCCATATGTCGAAACTTGTGCGGGGTTAGGAAAGCATACATTTACAAAAATCCATGGCCTGACTGGGGTTCGAACCCATGCCTCGGTGGGAGTCCCCATACGAACTCAGCGCCTTCGCGCTCTCGACCGCCGGACCGCATATATGTATCAATTATTTTATCCGAATACTGCATGAACCGTTCTGATAGAGTGGGTTCATTGGGAAACATCAAGCTGAACTCATGCAATCTAAAACCAGATAACGGAATTGATAGAGTTCGATCATTCAAAATGACGAAGTATTCATAAAACAATTTTCATTTCACCTGAATGAAAAACAAGAAAATTCATGTATCAATCCAGGAGTGTCTGTGTGAATCTAGGAAAATCTATCAACATAGTTTCCATGGGTTGTTTCCTTCTCATTTGAAATGTTTTTGCCATTTTTTTGAAGATCATTCTGGTGTCTTTAATAGAATTAGCTGATTCTAGTTCTCCAATCTGATTCATGTCGAATTCGACTGACGAAGTATCCTTCTCTTCTCTATCCTCCTCGTTCAGTTATTATTATCATTATTATTATTATTTGTAGATGAAGTTCCGAGCCGCCAATCCAAAAAGCTATCATGCTTTTGTGGCTTGAAGAAAACTTCCTGAAACAGTTTCTAATGTTACAGGTTTAGCTTTCAAATAGTTCGTCTGTATATACGTACATAACCTTCGGATGAGGAAGGATACCTCAACATTTGGAATTTTCCTCTTTTGTTCTTGTTGCATATTATTTATGCCATAGCTTTCGACCATCTTCTTGTCTGGGTAGTTGGGCAGCCCATCAATTCGTATTCGTCGCATGTATTGAGATCATTTTGGTTGGCTACTATCTGCGCTCTGAGATTCTGAGATCCTGAAAATTACATTAGTAATACAATAAATATTTGCAATCGAACTTTCGAATTATTACTTCCAATTTGATATTTCCAAACTAGTTCAGTGTTGGAGGAGGCATCAGTATTGCAGAAGTTATAGTGGCAGAATTGAGTACGGTAATGATGGTATACTAAACTGGATAGTATTATTCAAGATATTTTCGTCATTTTCTTCAATGATCATGCTATAACTGTCATCACTCAGTGATGAAATGTTGATTTGCAATCCAGTTGTGTTTGATATATTACTTACATTCGAATCATCTATGAAACAGAAACAAATATCACTCAATATAATATTCAATAGATATTCACATCTCACTTTCTTTCTAGGAAACTGTATAGTCCGATATATGGTCTTTAACTTCAATGGTCTCAACCCCCTCTATTCTTCTTCGATGAGAACATCATCTTCACCATAAAGAGATAACAAACTCGATCCAAGCGAGGGGAACTTTGTTTTGACTGAAAAAAAGTGGATATATTCAGTATCGAAAAAAATTATCTAGAAGTTTCATCCCTAAGTATCCTGGAGTCTTCAAATATCTTGCACCTCATTGAGATTTTAGATTTCCTTCAATCGAATTGGCTGAATGAAGTTGTGACTGCAAAATTCAATCAAAAACGAGGTATTGGGTGAGTGGTGAATTGCTTGAACGAAATTCTTTTGAATTTTCTGAAAATCCTTGAAGCGGCACAAAACTCCTTGAGAAATATTTCAAAATGTTACGGAGTTCATCAAAATTTCCAGGAATTCATTTCTCAAAAATTATATGAAAACTCCTTGGAGAAAGAATGATTGCCAAATTTCATTGAAATTCCGTTGGAATTCATAGAAACTCCTCGATGTCTTTTGTTATTGATGAAGTAACTTGAATTATCCCAAAGTTACTATAACTCATATTCTCATCGAAATTCCCCAGAAAATTCATAATTTTATGCCAAGGACAACTTGTATTATCGAGAAAACACTAGCTGTTTTTCGATTCTGATTAGACCAATCGATGTAACCATGAATAGCGAATCAAAGTCAAATCAAAGTTTGACATGAAATAATCATAGCTGTAGATGTCATAATTAATCGCTCTGGTTATAATGGTTTGTTCATTCATGAATAATGCTTCTAATGCTTCGTGAAATAGTCTAGCAAAATACCACTCCGTTCTGAATATATTTTCGTAATTATGTATCTCATTGCTAACTCAATTGTGTTGCTGTACAGCAATATTGCTCGTCCTAACGGACTCATGCTGTTGCTCGGCAACACAATTCCGTTAACAATTAAGCTTCAGAAATATTTCGAATATATTATTCAGAAAATCGTGATATTATACTGTTGAACATATTCTCAATCTCCTTAGACTACAAAAATTCTCTGATCTGTCCAGATTGAAATGTATAGGGATTCTTTGGAATTCCTGAGATTCTCAAAATTATTCAGAATCCTCTGGAATTTCTCATAGTTCGTTGGAGCGTATACAGGGTGTCCCATATATATTCAATGAAGTGGGGTGGCAGAGGGATCTATCATGAATTACTCAGATTTGGAAATAATGATACAATGAAACAAATATATTGTTCGTTGAATTAACGAATAAGGTACATGAATTAACTAAAACTGAGTCACTCAAACATAGTAAACTCATTATTTGACACCCGACTGATTGACACCTATCCAAGAGTAAAAACCTACTCAATGGGACATTTTACCGTGTACATCAGATGGACACGGAAGTGATAAATTCTTCAGTTGATTCACTCAATGTTAACAAAATTTCTTCTCTTTCCTCCCCAAATGTTTAATAATTTTCTGAAGAAGTAAAACTGCGGGTCGCACTTTCTTGACTTAGACCTCTTACAATTTTCCTCTCACATTCGAAATCACCAGTTGCTTCGATAGCTAATTCATAGTCTTTCAAAAGCCTTGAGATAACCAGGATTCATTTTCAACTTCGACGTAGACATTTTCAAGATATGTGAGAAAACAAATGTAAAGTTATAAAAAAAACGAGATTTGTAGAGTTAATGATCAATGGAAACAGATCATAAACTTATCGTGAGATGGATCGAAAAAAAATTGTATGCTATTTTGATAGACATGCCGTTTGTTATAAGAACCTGAGTTTATCTTGGAGAATTCCTATCACCTAAAAAATTAGCCAGTGAGTGTTTTCAATTTCGTGTTGTTGGATTTCTTACCCAATTGACCGTTGGACTTGAAACAGTAATTTTTTAGGGTAAAACTGCATTTATCATGCGATGGTTTTTTTTCGAAAATGTTTCTTGCTACTCACGTATTTTTGTCTGATAAACACGAATTTGATGATGAAAATGTGAACAAACCACTATTTATCGAGATATTTCAAGAAAAAGTTCGAAATTTCGTCTTCTTTCCCCACTTGTGTTAGGGGCATTTGAAGCTACTTGCTCTTCTTATTTTGTCATTGGACACTTTATATACTCTTGATGTACTTCGATGGCACATTTTCATATAGAAAACTCAACAGGAAATATGATTTTTATGTTAATAGATTGCTTTGGAATGACATTACACACGCCATTATTTCAAATGATATTCTTCCTTCTTTTCACTAAATATGGATAAATCTCAAGAGAATCATATTTATAGTTGAATCATATAATAGAAAAAAATGTGTCATACATTGTGATATATATAAATTGTCCAATATGATGAAAAAAGGAGGAAAAATTGTTCTAAATGCCATCCAGAAGACAGGCGAGAAACAAGGTGAAACTTGTAACTTTATAATCAAATATCTTGATAAATAATGATTTGTTCACATTTTTATCATCAAATTCGTGTTTCTCAGACAAAGATACGTATGTACTAGAAAAAAAAATCGAAAAAAACCCATTGCATGATAAATGCAGCTTCACCCTTTTAAGTAGAGTGTTTGTAGTACATGTTGATATGATAGTTGCAATTTGATCATTGGTATGAATTCTGCATTCATTGCCACGAGATAAATGACCGTTTTCAGTAAGAAATTTGAGAATGTATCGAGTTAAAATTGCCCGTTTATTATGAACATTCAAGAAAATTTCCTCGAATTCAGAGATAATTTTGTTGAATATAATATACGAATATAAAACTAACTGCACAATCAAAGCTTTTCTCTTTTTCCTCTACTCATGATTTTTATGAAAGAGTAACTGTCTTCTTTTATCAATTCATCATTATAAATTGAGCTCTGTTTACTACTATACATAGATGGAGTAAAATCTTCGCATATACCTACTTTCTCGCTAGTTCCTCGTCCAACGAGAAACTAAATGAACTTTTGGACACCCCACATAATTCCCCTGACAAAAGGGAACACAACACTTGAAAGGCATTGTTATTTCGCCTATCACAACACAAAATATTTCACAGAACAGTTATTTTTCAGCCAATTATTTCGATGAATATACAACAAAAGAATTTGGGACCGGTTCAAAAACATACGTGAATCACCGATGAATTAACACGAACTGACGCGTTAGTCGACAAGCGATAAAACAAAAAACTGGCCTCTCTTAGGTGACGTCACGAGCTGTTCACATCAGAGTCTGCTGGCCTTCTGATCTCGTTAGTAATGACATAACCCCAGGAACACTGATACTTCACATATATGATATTTATGGTAATAACTGTCGGTTGGGGCAAACAACCACAACGAAATCAATTCATGTTTTCATATCTCGCTCAATATTCCGACGTTGTCAAGCAAATTTCGAGGTAAATTTATGATCTCTGATGGAAATCCAACATCACTGATACCAAGCTTCAGGAAGATTGGCTTCCTAATAGGATGAAAACAGCCCTCGTATGATTTGATGGATTCGAGGATTCAATGGAACTCAATATTTTCAGTTCGATCGTAGGATGGTTCCTACAGGAGCCCAGGCACGCTGGTACTATATTTGGTTTTATCGGAAATAACTGCCTGTTGGTGTAAACAATCTCAACGAAATCAATTCAAGTTTCCATATCTCCCTCAATATTCCGAAGTTTTCAAGCAAATTGAAGGGTGAATATATCATTTCTGATGGAAATCCAACACCACTGATGAAAAGCTCCAGAAAGATTAATTCCCTAATATGGTGGAAACAGCCCACATATGAATCGATGAATTCGATATCATCAGTTCGTTTGTAAGATTGTTCCTACATAAGCCCAGGCACGCTGGTACTCCAAATATATGATATGATTGGAAATACCTGCCCGTTGGAGAAAACAACCCCAACGAAGTCGTTTTATGTTTTCATATATTCCTCAATATTCCGACGTTGCCAAGCAAATTGTAGGGAGCTCCGGAAAGATAAACTCCCTAAAAGGGTGAAAACAGCCATCGTATGATTCGATGAATTCGAGGACTTAATGGAAATCAATATTTTCATATCACATATATGATGGTATTAGGGATACCTGCCCGTTGGGGAAAACAACCCCAACGAAATCGATCAATGTTTTCAAATCTCCCTCAATATTTCGACTTTGTCAAGCAACTCGTAGGGTGAATATATCATCTCTGATGGGAATCTAACTTCACTGATACCGAGCTCCAGAAATATTAACTCCCTAATAGGGTAAAAATAGCCACCGTATGATTCGTTTGTAAGATGGTTCCTACATGACGCCAGGCACGCTGGTACTATCAAATATATAATCAGGAATACCTGCCAGATGGGGAAAACAATCCTAACGAAATCGATTGAAGTTTCCATAACCTTCAATATTCTGACGTTGTCAAGTAACTTCTTGGGTGTATATATAATATCAGATACATATCCATTCCCACTGATACCGACCTTCGGAAAGATCATCTTCCTAACACGATGGAATCAGCCTTCTTATGATTCGATGAATTCGAAGATGAGATTTTGTGGAACCAAAATTGCTCTACATCCAATTCTACTAGTTTGGAGAAATAGAGGTTCAAAGTTTGAAAATAATAAATTATGTTACTATCATCAGAACCTCTACGGATGCTCTGGAATCAGACCTTTCAGATAAAAATTGCTTCAATGGGTATAGCTTTTGTCGAATAGATTATTCTGCAGATATTCGTTTTGAACATAGAACAAATGTTCTGTTTCGTGAAAATATGTGCTCATTCTGAGGATATAGAGCAGTATATTGCCATAAAAAACAATTTAATATTGAATATGAATCATCGTTGCAATGGGTATATAGGATAGTGATATGAGAAACTAATAGGTATATAAACATAATAACCAAATTCCTTTCTTTGGAAATATAACTAACTCATTTCTTCGACTTTCTAGTGGATACAGGTCTGGTTGTACAAAATGGTGAGTTCAAATGCATTTTCTTCTTCGATTTTCCAGAAGTGTTTGATGATGTTTGTTTTCTCGAATTTGTCGATGACAATAAAATCAGTTGTTTATAATATACTCTCTCTTCTTCTGGAATTTGAGGCATCATTGCTGTGACATCTTCCTTCTTTCCGTCCGAAAGGACAGGGTAGAATTTGATACCTTGCAGATCTAGAGGAAAATGTGTGTCCCCTTCTATTCGATTCTTCTTCGTTTTGGCTAATTTTATTTTTTAGTATTCACCTTCAAAACATTCTTTGTTGGAAATGTTCCATATACAATCTTCATCATATAGAATATGTTCAACTTAAGTGTATGGAATAAGTTTTGTTGACTCATTTGCAGAACCTTGAATTTCAGTTTTCATGTTGTCGGTATTTTTAGGAGAATCCTCATCAAAGTCAGGGGACTCCTAATTTCCAAATTTGAATGTATCGTTCAATGCAACTATTTGCCGATTCTATTTCCTGTACTGTGCCATGTCCTGGTTCACTGAACTTTTTCTTTATAACTACCCAATTTTTTGGTTCAGGTGAATTCAGGAATTGTTGTAAAGCAAACAACATTATAGAGTTTCTATTTTATGGAACGCAACTGTCAGACCACGATATGATTCTCTTCAATTTTGGATAGTCATCAACAACACTTTTCATGATTTTCATTAATGCATTTGCTAGATGCACTCCACTCCTTCCTCAAATCATTTCATGCCATACAGCATTATACACCATAGGCAATAATGTGATTCAACGGCAGGAAAAAATGATATTTGTTTCCTTACAATATCCTTGTCTTTATCTGAAATAACTTTTATTGGATGTTTTCTAGTGAGCAGTGATCTTGGTATATTCGTCTCTGGATCTTGGACATTCTTGAAACTATAATAAATTCGTTGTTCACTAATCGTCGTTGAGATGTGAATACCTCCTATGTGACAATTTCAAAATTGTTCAGGAGAGATGAAAAACTTCTTATTTGAACTAATAGTATTCTAAATGATTGTGATTTTTTGTGTTCACTCAAATATGTCATTAGGTTACTTTAAGACAGTTTTAATATCGAATTTGTGTTTTGACTTATTATTAAATATATATTTTTGGAGGTATTGCACATTCTGTAGAAAATCACATGAGAGATATTACATTGGAGTTTCACTTGGGAGGTATCACCACTAGCTCTATTGTCGCACATAGAAGTTGTTTCTATAGCCATCACATTGATAAAATCAGAAATCGTTTTGTTCAGATTGGAATTAGAAAAGTAGACCAGAGCAAAGTAAACTTATATTTGTGTATAATTATCACTCTGAAAAATGACAATATGAACATGAAATATGTGTAATGAAAAAAAAATCATAATCCTCATCGATGATGATTTGGTCTACATTTAGGATGATAACATCCTCATTTCTTTTTCTTCTGTTGATGCGGTAGCACATCATAAAAAGCATGGTGGTCCATTTCCATTACGGATTTCAGTTCCTGCAGATGTTTATATTTGTCGTCTGATATGGGTAGTTGAGTTTTGTGAAGCTGTTCTTTATAAATTTCCATTTTTTGGTTTTCACGCCGTCGTGGCATCACAGTCCATTCTTCAGAATAATCTAGTGTGAAGTAAACTTCCCCATTAGGTAAGTATTTCAGTTGTCTGATATCGACAACTACAGGATCTCTAACTCTCTTTCCTGGTCTAATCGAGTCAAAGTTGGATGGTAACTCATATTTCTTGAAAAAGGTGTAATCTAAATTTTTTATTCCATATGGATTTGTTGAACGCGCGAGTCTCATCCGCGCTAAGTAATCTGAAGGTGAAAAAATTGGTGGCGTGAAGTAATGTTCAAGGGTTGAGTGCACTGTATCCGCTGACATCATTGTGTGTCCTTTTTCCAGAAATAATTGTTGGATAGTAATATTTTTTTCTCTTGCCAAGTCGCTTAGTGCGCTGGACAGAGTTTTGTTACAATTTTGATAATTGCATCCATCTGAGATCATAGTTACAGATTTGTAATTGTTCTGGATGTTGGAAAGGTAATCAATCAAACATGAGGTGAATTCGTTACAAGTTACACCTCCATTGGCCTCATGCCAAACATATAGATTGACATGAGCGTCATTATGGGCATATATAGTGAAATTATGGACTTGAAGCTTTAATTTATAGTAACTCTGTGATGCAAGTAGTCTAGGGCATGTTAATACACTTTGAAGATCCATGCTGAAAACTAGCAGTTCGTCGTTTGCGGAATTTATGAATTTGTCTTTAGCTACCTTTGCAGCGTCTTTTTTCTGTTGATGAGCAATGTAATTTTCTTCACTCACAGTTCCGCATTTGTGTCCCACACAAGTATCGCATTGATCTTTTCGTGGCTTATGGATGGCGATTCTCTCAGCAGTAAGAACAGTTTTGAAAAGTTTCAAATGGGCTGCTTTCTTTTGTTCATCAATGCACCAGCTTTTGAATATTTTGTACATGTTATTTTTAGAAATAAATTCATTGTCCACATATCTCATATTAGATGATGCTCTGCAATAATGTGATGGTACTTTCGGTATGCTGGAGAGCCATGTCACCACGGTTTCAGTAACCTGTTTTCGCTCGATAGATTTGCGAGTTTCTTGAGATTTCACTCCCTTGGTCTCAACTATTGACAACGATTGGGAAGAGGTATCAGAATTTGAAGTGGACGAGTTATGTCCAGTACTGAAATCAGTTTCTTTCATCCATCGTTTCAAACTGTCTTCGCCTAGTCCAAGCGTGTTTATAAATAGTAAACGACACACTTTTATGCGGTTTCCATTTATGGTTTTCAAAAAATAATCATGCCCTTGAGACTTTTTGAAATTTTCTTCTGCTTCTGAAATTATCTTTCGTCTCCTTCTGACAGGTCGCGTGTTAACCAAACCTCTAACAAAAACTTTCTTCTCGCCCCATGATCCTAGTTTCCAGAAAGATGAAAACATATTTTTTCTATCTTCTTGGAAAATCGGGGAACACAAGAAACTGTTTTTCAATTCTTTCTTGGGTTGTCGATGAGAACATCTCTCTTTAATTTTTTTTGCGGCTCTCAAAGTTTCATGTGTCACAATCTTCTCCCTACTTCTCTCGTAACCCGTATATTGTTTGCCCCGTAGTCTATTTTTCTTAGTCAGATTTCGTGTTTCAGTTATGCTCAGCTTTTTTGGTCTCGTTTCTGGTATATTATTGTCTACTTCTTCTGACCCTTCTGCTATGAGGTCATTTGCGTTTTCTTCCATGGGTGTTTCTTTGTCTAGTTCCTCTGATGCTTCTGCTATGGTTTCATCTATGTTATCTTCTATTGATCTCTCTTCGTCTATTTCTTCTGACGCTTCTGTTATGATTTCGTCTACGTTATCTTCTATTGTTCTTTTTTTGTATACTTCTGATGAAGCTTCTGCTATGAGGTCATCTGCGTTATCTTCTATGGGTGTTTCTTTGTCTAGTTCCTCTGATGCTTCTGCTATGGTTTCGTCTATGTTATCTTCTATTGATCTTTCTTTGTCTATTTCTTCTGACGCTTCTGTTATAATTTCATCTACGTTATCTTCTATTGTTGTTTTTTTGTATACTTTTTCTGAAGCTTCTGCTATGAGGTCATCTGCGTTATCTTCTATGGGTGTTTCTTTGTCTAGTTCCTCTGATGCTTCTGCTATGGTTTCGTCTATGTTATCTTCTATTGATCTTTCTTTGTCTATTTCTTCTAACGCTTCTGTTATAATTTCATCTACGTTATCTTCCATTGTTGTTTTTTTGTATACTTCTTCTGAAGCTTCTGCTATGAGGTCATCTGCGTTATCTTCTATGGGTGTTTCTTTGTCTAGTTTCTCTGATGCTTCTGCTATGGTTTCGTCTATGTTATCATCAATTGATATTTCTTTATATATCTCTTCTGAAGCTTCTGCTATGATTTCATTATTTGCATTATCTACGTGTTGGGGCGAAAGTACCATGATTTCATTATTTGAATATTCTTCAATACCAATTCCTTCCATTGTTGTTTCATCTACGTTGATTTCCATTTCATGTTGAAATGCATCTAAATTTTCATTGTTTGCACCGATTTCAATAATTTTATCAGTAGTTGAACAACTTGGATGATTTTCGAAACCTAAAACAGAGTTAAAGTTTCTGCTAAACGCAAAATCGAAAGTTTCAATTTTACCGTAAATCATTTCTATCGGAATATTATCTCGTTGTGTGATATCTTCCAACACAAGAAAATTGAAATTATTCATATCTTCATACCATTTTACGAACTCATCTGCCATATTATTATTCGTAAATTCGAAACCATTCTCATTCTGGACTCCAACAATTTTAACATTACCTGAAAAAGTTCGACATCATTCATCACTTCCATAACTACATGGTGGAAATATAGTAGAAATGATTGTGGATATTTGTTCAACAATACGTAAACAACGAATGCAACCGACTCAATAGTCCATTTTTGTTCAAAAACTAGCTCTTCAGGTAGACGTTTTTCTCATTTCAACTCCTAAGAACTAAAGATGTCATCAGCTGACAACTGATAGGATAGCTGCTGACGACACCATGCGTGATGACTTCACTTCAATGATTTATTAGTTAGATATTGTCACACCTGTGAATAGTGTTCGGTCTAGGGCGTAGCTTTAGGGGTAGTTTTATGCATTCATGACTTGGAAATAACGAGGCAATTACGTAGAAATGTAAAACAGTTTATTTGAATCAAATGAAGCAAAGTGGAAAACACTAGAATGAATACAAAACCTGAACAACATATGAAATAAATCCTATCTGACACAAGGGTTACTCACCAGGGTAGAAATGTGTCAAACCACGACCTCATCGTTGGGCTTGGCAAGTACGACTGTCCCTCTGATTGATTTCCCTACTCCTCAGGTTGAATATAATTATTGATGATAAATGCAGTATCAGCAAGCAAGTACAATGCCCGCAGGGAATGAACTCGCCTAGCTGAGACTGCATATCGGAAATGGAAGCGAAATATGAATTTAACAAATAATATCTATACTGTTGAATGAAATGATTTTAGTAATTGATTTTATATTTGGTTCGTGAAATCAATCAGATTATGGGATTTTTCCTCAAGCTTGACACTTTTCCCCCCCTCGGAAAACTGGCCCTCCAGTTTATGAAACACAACAAGATCATTTGAAAGGACATGTTGACTATTAACAAAACATTACTATCGAAAAAATAATACATACCTACATAAATGAAACATATGAAAAAACCTAATATGATAAAGTCGAAAGAAAAAAAATGGACAGAATTCATTGAATATAACATTACATTGTTTCTTGAGAGACCATATCCTCTGTTCATTACTCCGAGGGCGGATCCGGACCTGTGGCTATGCTACGTCTGGTCTGATTCTGACTTGGTTCTAGATGGTTATGGTTGGCAGTGTAGGCAGGTCAGCCGGGATTGGCATGGTTCATCGTTTGATTCACTCCACATCTCTGGTAGGTAGTTTTATTGGTTGGAACGAAATGTATCACATCTCATTCTTGTCCTCAGCGATCAACCTCTCACTTGGACAACTCGTTGCAGTTTTTCTCAGCTCCGAGGGTATTATCTGGTCTCTTCGGGTTTTCCTCAATTCGCGCCGTTAAATAGGTACTCAATTCCCCACAGACGAACCGTGAATTCCTGTCACCCAGAAACCTTGCATAAGTGTTGACTGCATTATGGTTTAGATCCCAGTCACCGTCATCGGGAGGCCTTTCAATTCACGCTTTTCAGGTACTCAGTTCCCCAAATATAGCTCGTGAACTATTCGCCTCTCCCGGATAACTTTGATTGTGCGATTTTCCTCTTCACCTCCTCATGTAGATTTGGAATCTCGATGATTCCAATCGCATCCAGCCAACCCCGCACGCTTCCTTACTGCATCCCAGATAGCCATCACCATTTCGTGACTTGTTTGATCTCTTATAGTGTCCAACGCCTCGAACTCGTTGTGATTGGTCCTCCGTTACATGAAACAAAATTGTGCCATTAAGTCCTTATTGTACATAACAGTTAGTTCGAGATAATTGTTCATTAAATTATTCGAGAAAAAAAATTGATTAAAAAAAATTTGTTTCATTTCACGTTACTACCTAACCCAATATTGAGGCGAAGAAATAGAAATAAAATCTTGCTCATACTATGGATTTGGCCAGCTTGGTAACCCCTAATTACTTAACTAACTACATACTATCTACAAAAAAATTCTAAATTGTTCTGAAATTGTTTCTACATCTACAAGAACGTTCATTTAAAAGAATTAATATATTGCATATATATTTTGTGTACAATTCACATTCTTCATTACATAATTTCACATTTGAATATTTTTTTTCCCATTATCTCTATATACATTCGGATTTTGTTTTTTTTTATTTTCTCGCTATTGAATACTATTCCCCTTTCACTTATACTATATTCATTACTCAATATTTTCCAAATATCCATTTACTCTCACCATTCTTTCAATTCTTGAGTCAGTTTCGACTTGGAACAGAAATAAAACATCCACCGCAGGCGTGTATGCCTCAAACTATATTCTTATGAATTTTCATCAGTGATCAATCAAATGACACGAGTGTATTTTCCGGAAGATTATGGTATTCTCAATTCACACAAACAGGAAATCTTATCCAAGATTTCGTATTTGCTCATATTTCTGTGGAGAAATATCGTTCCACAAAATCTTCAATTAATAAAAATTTCGCACCCTTAAATAGAAAATCTTTCAGTATTATTTCAACCATCTTCCAAGATTTTCTATTGACCAACTTCATGTGGAGAAATATCTTTCCAGAAATTTGTAAATTACCATCACATTCCTTGAATAGGAAATCTTTCAGTATCTTTCAACCATCTTCCAAGATTTCCTTTAAGCCAATCTTACTTGTAGAACCCATGTTCTACCGTCCCTATTCATTTGCTATCCTAAAGAACTATTATCTATATTATCGATAATCTTATAACAATAAAGGTGGGTATTCAGTCCTACTGAACCATCCTCCATACCCTTCTTCTTGTAATCTTCCGGGGAATACTTCAATTATAACACTTATATTTCCTTGTCTACTTCATGTAGAATACAATTAAAACTTTGACTTTCTGATAGTTCCGGCAATTCGTTCCTAACCTCCATCCTGGAAATAATTGTCTTCATTTGTTAGAACCTTTGAAAAATCTGATAATGTTTCGTCAGGAACTCCATCAGAGCCAGTGATAATAATTCTTCCAAATTCCCTCGGGCTCCCTAAAGACGCAGCAAATATTGCTATCATTTTACCACCACTGGTTAAGTATGCACTTATGGCTCTATAATATGACTTGTTATTTAACACAGTGCGAAGCATGATTAGATATACAATGTTATGAACATATGTTAATGCTTGCATATTAGTTGTGATATCCTGCATTGTTGTGGTTCCAGCAGCCATCTGAGGTAGTCCTTTCATTTCTTCAGGCCAAACTCCTTCAGGGACCTCTGCACCTGATATATAGGAAACTAAATGAGCTGCTAGAGCTGGTCCTAGTAGAGCTGATATTGACTTCATCTCTTTAACTGCAGGGTATGGATTAATCACAGCTACAGTTGCCATGGCATTTACACGAATTGAGTAATCATTTATGTCTTTGCTCCCAGAGAGCAGTAGAAGCTGTGCAAATTGCTTCCATTTCTGGCAACAGAACACCATTTTTGGTTACTCCAAAAACATCTAAGAAGAAAGCCTTTACTTCTTGTTCCACAAAAGTGGAGTTCATTGCTGCCTCTGTGTATGTTAGGACATCTTCCCTAATATTGTCTAATGACCTAGGAGTCCTGGATGACAATTTAAGGTCCAACATGAAATGGTAGATCCTACAGAACATAGCCAACCGATCCCCTGCAGCACTTCTGGGGACTATCCCAACAAACATATTTGTTAAGATTGCCCTCGGCAACCTTTGGCCTGAAAGCTTTTCAATTATTTCCCCATCAATGTAAGTTTTTCCAATTCCTTGAGACAAAAAGTAGCATACGATGAGAGGAAAACAACTAGCCAATCTAGCTATAGTTGGTTCATTTCTGGCTAATGGAGTCAAGTTTCCTCTCTTTCTACTTGAGGTTTTGTATGCTTGGAAAATGAATGATAGAGGAGCTACCCATTGTTTTTGTATCTTCTCCATGGCTTTTTCAGTTGCTGTTCCTCTCATAACGAAGAACAAGATATGCAAGATTAGGTGCTGATTAATATCTTTTGACTTTATAGTCATTATTATCTGTTCTATTGTCTCTTCATTGGCATAGATGTACCATGTATCGTCTTTATCAATCTTAGAGCCCCTCTTCCAGAATTCTCTGATTACTTGTTGTAACATGAAGATTTGCCTTTTCATGTTTCATG
Organism: Phaedon cochleariae; assembly: GCA_918026855.4. Lineage (NCBI taxonomy): Eukaryota > Metazoa > Arthropoda > Insecta > Coleoptera > Chrysomelidae > Phaedon > Phaedon cochleariae. The sequence goes on from OU896711.1 coordinate 37,251,203, forward strand.
GTGTGAATTCTGCAAATAGGTAATTGGGAAGCTTTGTAGAGATGCACTGCGTAACTCAATGATTTCTTTTCTAGGTTTTGAGGTACTTTGTAATTCCATCTTGTTAAATGTTTTCATTTTCAATGTCCGTGACTGGATGACTGATAGGTTATTTTAGTCCACTTCTTATCCAACCTTACAAATTTGTCAGATGCCCATGAACATTGTTGTTTCCATCATAAGTCTCTTGCCGGTAGAGGACTGTTTGTCGCGTTTAGTGGCAGTGGCCTGTAATGGTGCAGGGATATTCGCAATGTTGTATCGACTGGTGAATCGACTATCGTATCGACTATCGATGTCATGATCGATATTTAATACTTCTTTCAAGTTGCATCCCTGAATTTGACTTGAATCATATTATTTGGGTGGCTAGATTGACACTGCGCAGAGACGGATTTTGGTTTGTATTATTTTTTTTGAATAGATCACAAGTGCTCTGATTGACGGAAACTTGTTATTTGAGCAATTTCCGTTTATTCATCCTTCTTGCTGATTCCTTCTCTTGCGAAAAGGTTTCATGTGTTGAAGCAAAATGAAGCTCTTTTTGATTTTGGCTCTCGTGCGAACAGGTCAGGTGGTGGACACCTACTTTTGTGTTAGGCCTTTCCGATAGGAAGGTAAGAAATATTAAATCTCATTTTGTGTGAATGATATTCGATGGGGTATCTACATTTCAGATATCACGGCCTTATACAGGGGAGCAGGGGGCATAGACTGAGTGGCTGATTTGAACTCCATTTTCTTTTGACCACATGCTATGTTTCTGGACTTGAATTGAATTTTACCAATGAACACTGTTAACTGGATGGATCACTAAATATCGAATCTCATCAACCATGGGCATTTAGAAATCTTGAACTGTTTTCTGGACTTCACTGTTTGGACATCACGTGGACACTTTTTTCGATGGTTGAGGCACCTGAGGGATCTTCGTGCTTTGAAGCCTGAGTCACCAACACACTTGAAGGTGGAAGCAAGACCCTGGTGATTTCTTGTGCATGTCTCTGGGCATCTATAGGACCCGACAGCCTGGAATTTCTGGCAGAATCCTTGCTGCCAACAGTGCAAGTCCCTAGTAGCCCTTCTGGTTTAGAAAGCCAGTGATCCTGACTTCTGACAGGAAGTCAAGGGGAGTCCAGACTCCCGGTACGGTTGATTAATCCTTAATCCCTAGGATTTTGTTACTTTGGAGCCTAAACTCCCAGAGCCCAGTCAGATAGTGAGACGTCCTGGTCCAGCTTGGATGGTAGGAAGAGCTTGCCCTGGTGGCAGCCTGTGGACCCGTCAGCCAGAGTTGCAGTGCAGAATCCAGTTGCCCTGGGATACACCAAGTGCCCAGGTCTCCAGGTGGTTGTGACTCCTGTCAACTGTGTGGGGATCCAGTTTTCCTAGCACACCTAACCCCTACCGCCGACTGAGGGAGGAGTGTCTTTGTACATCCAGGTAGTGAGATCTAGTGGACCACAGTTGGAATCTCATGGTTCAAAATCCAGAACTTGCAGCTAAGGTCAGAATTTTCCATATATATTTTTCCCTGTCTTGAGGACATTTCACTTACATATTTTTTCCCTGTCTGAGGACATTTAACATGTACTTTTTTCCCTGTCCTGAGGACATTTAACATATCATGTTTTTTTCCCTGTCTGAGGACATTTAATATACATATTTTTCACTGTCTAATGTCATGAGATATTTGAACACTTATCAATAACACATAGCAGTCTAAGATCGGATTTTATATATAATAGAATTTTTGGGTCTGTTAGAGACTCTGTGAACCCAAAGTATAGGCCTATATGAAGGGAAATCAACCCTTGTACTGAGTTACAATCATAATACATATTTACCACCATTTGAATACCTATTGTTGACATGTTAAGGTGAATAAATCTGTTAACAGTTATTTTGGCTTATTCTTATATCTCGGATTTTTTTCTCAGTAATTCAGCTGTGAAAACTGAGTGGCGCCTGACAAAAGGATAACCCCACTAGTGAATAATAAAAAGAACTAACTCACGACCTGCTCCCAAACAAGCGAGCTGCCGTGCCTATAACAAATCAAAACCTCTTTCTTTTCCAAAACATCAAAAGAGTTGTTATAGATAATTGGTACCATGAACGTGGGGTTCGATTTTTAGACTGTTAAATTAGGTCATTATACAAATTAGATAGTGAAATTCTTGAAACTTTTTAGCACAACACCAGCTGGAAAAAACTAGTGGAAAATTGAACTTTGTGGAAAATTGAACATTTTACCAAGGATTTTATTGGAGTTCTATTGGAGTTCTGTACACTGGAGTTCTGGATTTGAGCAGCCCCATTTTTAGTCCAACTTCATCTGCCTGTAGTGAGGTGAGTCATTTTGTGCACAGAGTATTTTTGCATTGCAGCCTTTACCTTTTTGGGAATTTTCATTGTGGTTATATGATCAGGTTGGTTTCATGTGCATTTATTCAGGTACCCTGATTATTTTTTAGGTATATATAAATACCTGGGCTTGTATAACTTTACCTAATTTTTAAAAAGGAACAAAAAGTTTTTAAAATGGAGTCTGAATTAAAAGCTAGACATTTACTTATTGAGGAAGTCAACTATGAATTGAGATTGAGAGGAATTGTAACAAATAGGCCTATGACTGACAAACGTAAAGTTCTATCAGCAGCCATGAAGAGAGAGGAAAAGTCGGGTATATCAGCTACTAGCCTTGTAGATACAGAATACAATTTTGATAGTGAAAAAGTTTCAATTAGTAATACTTTAGACAACATAAGTCAACTAATTCCAGATTTTAATGGCCCAGTAACTGATCCTTTATATTTGAGGTTGAGATCTCGTTTGGCACATGTTATGATGAGAATAAACAGAATTAAAAATGTTGAAGGGAATTATGCACCTACAGAATTTCGCAATGAAGCATATGCTTCCTGTTTAACTTTAGAAGCAGAGTTAGATGAGAGGATCGCAGAAGAACCACCCATGTTTGATCCATCTGTAAATACATCTTCTCCAAGAATTCATCCCAACATGTTGCCAAGCACTTCAAAACCAGCTTCTATTTATAAGTAGGACTTAAAATTTGACGGTTCAAAAAAATCTCTAGGGGTTAAATCATTTCTAGAAAGGGTTTATGAACTAGCTGAAGCTAGGCAGGTTACTCGACAGCAACTGTATGAATCTGCAGTTGACTTATTCTCTGGTAAGGCTCTTTTGTGGCTTCGTCATGTCAAGGAGAACAATATTGTGAGAGATTGGGACTCTTTATCTAAACGTTTAGAACAGGATTTCTTGGGTAGGGACTATGATGAGGAGCTCTGGGAGACTATTAAACATAGGAAACAATTTGAGGATGAATCAATTGTCATTTTTGTGGCTGTAATGGAGCAACTATTCAGTAGGCTCACGTCTACCCCAGCACTAGTCACAAAGGTGAAGTGGATTCAGAAGAATTTAAGACCTGAATTTGTAGAAAAGCTAGCTCTTAATAGATATAACTCAGTAGAGGAATTAATCACTGATGTCAAAGTTTTAGAAGAAGTTTTCAGAGATCTTCAGGTTAAATCCAACTCAAGAAAATCTCATGTCAATTCTGTTGCCTGTGATTTGGATTATGAGTTTAATAATTGCAGTTTAGAAAGTAATAATTTTCAACCAAAAAAATCTTGGAACTCAAGGGTATACAAATGGTCTAACTATAATCAGCAAGCTAGCAGTAGCACTGAAAATAAGAGTAGTGAAAATAAAAAACCTATGGTTTGTTTTAATTGCAAATTAGAAAATCATCATTTTAGGCATTGCACTTTAAAAAGAACTAAGTTCTGCTTTAGATGTGGAAATCCAGGAGAAACTCTTAGTGAATGCTCAAAATGTTCGGGAAACGAGTCCCGGAGGTAAAACCATTTAATCCTGGGCACGTTTTGCCTCCGCAACTTGATGCCAAAGTTTGAACAACAGAACAAAATAATTTGATTTCATTTGTTAAGAATCATTTTCAAAATATTAATGCTACTGCTCCTATTTTCGTCAAAAAGGAATTTGACAATAGACCCTATGTAAATGTTACAGTATTTGGACAAAAAATTATAGCTTTGCTAGATTCAGGTGCAAGTAAAAGCACAATTGGAAATAAAGGTATTGATTTTGTCAAATCTTTGAATCTAGATATAAAAAATTCTAAACACAATTTTGTTCTTACTGCAGATAATGCAAAACAGAGTGTTACAGGTACAGTTGATATTCCTATTTTAGCTGGAAATAAATGTCAAATTATTTCATTCCTCATAGTTCCTTCTTTGAATTACTCCTTCATATTAGGAAGTGATTTTTGTAATGAGTTTAAATTGAAAGTAAATTTCAAAGATAATTCTTGGGAGGTCAGTGATTGTACCAATGTCAATATCGCTTCAGTCGGATTAAATAATGACATGTCATTCACAACTGATCAAGTTAAAAGTCTAGACGATATGTCCCGACACCAGAAAATTTTAGTTAATGAAGTCATTTCAGAATTAAAAAAATTGTCTAAAGATGGTCAACTAGGGAGAACTAATAAACTGACGTATCATATTGAAACTGGAGATGCTCAACCTGTCAAGCAACGGCAGTATTTAATGTCACCTTATATGCTAGGTCATTTAAATAAGGAATTGGACAATATGTTAGCTCTAAATGTAGTTGAACCATCCAGTAGTGAATGGTCATCTCCAGTACTGTTGGTAAAAAAGGCTAATGGAGAATTTCGTTTCTGTTTTGATGGTCGTAAGTTGAATTTGCTCACTAAGAAAGACAGCTATCCTCTTCCTGTAGTTGATAGAATTTTATCTCATTGTTAGGCAAGGCAAATTACATCTCATCCATTGATTTAAAAAGTGCATTTTGGCAGATTCCCTTGGATGATGAATCTAAGGAAAAGACTGCATTTTCTGTCCCTGGGAGGGGCCTTTTTCATTCTAATGTCATGCCTTTTGGTCTTTCCAATGCTGCCCAATGCCAACAAAGGCTAATGGACGCCATTTTTGGTCCAGAGATGGAGCCTAACGTATTTGTTTACTTAGATGATGCAATCATTATTATTTCAACCTTTCAAGAACACATTCAATTACTCAGAGAAGTGTCAAAGCGGTTAAAAGAAGCTAACCATACGGTAAATATCAACAAATGCGAATTCTTTAAATCTTCACTCAAGTACCTGGGGTTTGTTGTAGATGAATTTGGATTAAAAACCGATTCTCCAAAAGTTCTAGCTATGGTGAATTTTCCTAGACCAACAAACACTACAGAAGTAAAAAGATTCACTGGCTTATGTAGTTGGTATAGGATGTTCATCCCACAGTTTTCTACATTAATGTCACCTATAAATGATCTTTTGAAAAATAGGAAAAAAGGACAAAAGATAAAATGGTCTGAGGAAGCAGATAAGGCTTTTCAGAATATAAAAAATGCATTAGTATCTGCACCTGTCCTGGCTAGCCCAGATTTTTCTTTACCATTTGTAATACAATGTGATGCATCAGACACCGGTTTAGGTGGTGTGTTAACACAAAATCAAAATAATGTAGAAAAGGTTATAGCTTATGCTTCAAGAAGTTTGTCTAAAAGTGAAAGAAATTACAGCACAACTGAGAAGGAAACCTTAGCTTGTATTTTTGCCTGCGAGAAATTTCGTCCATATGTGGAAGGAGTTAAATTCACTCTTGTTAGTGATCATGCATCCCTTAAATGGTTTTTTAAAATGAAAAATCCCACAGGCAGACTTGCTCGCTGGAGTGTTCGGCTCAGCCAGTTTGATTTCGACATTGCTTATATCAAAGGAGCATTGAATGTAATTCCTGACATTTTATCTCGTAGTCCAGTTGATTCACCCTTGGAAGACTCTGAGAAATTGAGTGTGTCTGAAGACATTTGTGTGATGGATGAAAATTGCATTTCCTTAGATATTGATTTGACTAAATTAGATTCATTTTATGAGAACATTCGCACAAAAATTCTACATAAACCTGATGAGTATCCACAATGGTCTGTAAAAGAAGGTTATGTATAGTTAATGTTAGAAGTTAATCCCGTCAAAATTAGATATGGACTCTAACGTTTCTGAGTGGAAGTTGTTGGTTCCAAGAGTCAAAGAAAACAAATAATATCTTCATGTCATGATCCTAGTACTGCTTCACATGCAGGTTACCACAAAACATATACTAGAGTTGCTCTTACGTACTATTGGCCCAAGATGAGGAGAGATATAACTCAATACGTGAAATCTTGCAAGATGTGCGCTTCACAAAAAGCACCTAATCACTCAAAATTTGGACTAATGGGTACTGAGCGTAGTGTACGTTTTCCATGGCAAGTGATAGCTGTAGATTTAATGGGACCTCTTCCCAGGAGCTCAAGTGGTTTTCAATATATTTTGGTAGTATCTGACTGGTTTACTAAATATCCTTTGATTTGTCCTTTAAGAAATGCTACTTCTAGCAGTATAATAAAATTTTTAGAAAATGATGTTTTCCTAGTTTATGGAGTGCCTCAGCAAATAGTATGCGATAATGGCAGACAACTCATTAGTAAATCCATAAAAAAACTTGTTCAGGACTATGAGTCAACGTTTCGATATACGCCATATTACCATCCTCAGGCTAACTACGTAGAACGAGCAAACCGTACCATCTGTACAGCAGTCCGGAGTTATGTAAATGGAAATCATAAGACATGGGATAAAGAGTTGCCTAGGATAGCATATGCTATGAGAACTGCGGTACACGATGTGACAGGTTACAGCCCTGCCTTTTTGAATTTCGGACGTGAGGTTCCCAGTTCAGGAAAATATTATGGAAAAGGAGATGTACAATTAGATACAACCAGTAGAGAACGATGGGCTCAGAACTTAGGTAATTTATCTGAAATTTTTAAGGATGTTCAAAATAAATTGAATTTATCATATAAAAGGAATGCCAAACATTATAATTTACGGAGGAGGGACATAGAATTTTTCGTAGGAGACAAGGTTTGGAAGAGGAACCGGGTCCTCTCAAATGCTGCTAACAGTTTTGCTCAAAAGTTAGCTCCACGCTACACTCTTTGTACGGTGGCAAAGAAAAAATCAAAACTAGTATATGTTTTGAAGTACCAAGATGGCTCAGACGCCGGAACTTGGCATGTTCAGGATTTAAAACCATATCATGGATCACTTACTGATGTCTCCACAATCCATAGTGATGAACAGTGATGAAGTTACTGAACACATCACGCAAGTGATTTGTACATACCATTGTAGATACAAGTTAAGGTAGATTGTAGGTTGAATTAAGCTTAGCCTCAATTCATAGATGATAGGAATTAGCTCAATTTAATATTAAGAATTTTTTGTGTGTACATATAGATTCCGAGTATAAAAAATAGTCATCTTTCAATGCCTATTTTTTATATCCGAGGAAGGGGGTGAATGTAACATGAAGATTTGCCTTTTCATGTTTCATGGTGTGAATTCTGCAAATAGGTAATTGGGAAGCTTTGTAGAGATGCACTGCGTAACTCAATGATTTCTTTTCTAGGTTTTGAGGTACTTTGTAATTCCACCTTGTTAAATGTTTTCATTTTCAATGTCCGTGACTGGATGACTGATAGGTTATTTTAGTCCACTTCTTATCCAACCTTACACATTTGTCAGATGCCCATGAACATTGTTGTTTCCATCATAAGTCTCTTGCCAGTAGAGGACTGTTTGTCGCGTTTAGTGGCAGTGGCCTGTAATGGTGCAGGGATATTCGCAATGTTGTATCGACTGGTGAATCGACTATCGTATCGACTATCGATGTCATGATCGATATTTAATACTTCTTTCAAGTTGCATCCCTGAATTTGACTTGAATCATATTATTTGGGTGGCTAGATTGACACTGCGCAGAGACGGATTTTGGTTTGTATTATTTTTTTTGAATAGATCACAAGTGCTCTGATTGACGGAAACTTGTTATTTGAGCAATTTCCGTTTATTCATCCTTCTTGCTGATTCCTTCTCTTGCGAAAAGGTTTCATGTGTTGAAGCAAAATGAAGCTCTTTTTGATTTTGGCTCTCGTGCGAACAGGTCAGGTGGTGGACACCTACTTTTGTGTTAGGCCTTTCCGATAGGAAGGTAAGAAATATTGAATCTCATTTTGTGTGAATGATATTCGATGGGGTATCTACATTTCAGATATCACGGCCTTATACAGGGGAGCAGGGGGCACAGACTGAGTGGATGATTTGAACTCCATTTTCTTTTGACCACATGCTATGTTTCTGGACTTGAATTGAATTTTACCAATGAACACTGTTAGCTGGATGGATCACTAAATATCGAATCTCATCAACCATGGGCATTTAGAAATCTTGAACTGTTTTCTGGACTTCACTGTTTGGACATCACGTGGACACTTTTTTCGATGGTTGAGGCACCTGAGGGATCTTCGTGCTTTGAAGCCTGAGTCACCAACACACTTGAAGGTGGAAGCAAGACCCTGGTGATTTCTTGTGCATGTCTCTGGGCATCTATAGGACCCGACAGCCTGGAATTTCTGGCAGAATCCTTGCTGCCAACAGTGCAAGTCCCTAGTAGCCCTTCTGGTTTAGAAAGCCAGTGATCCTGACTTCTGACAGGAAGTCAAGGGGAGTCCAGACTCCCGGTACGGTTGATTAATCCTTAATCCCTAGGATTTTGTTACTTTGGAGCCTAAACTCCCAGAGCCCAGTCAGATAGTGAGACGTCCTGGTCCAGCTTGGATGGTAGGAAGAGCTTGCCCTGGTGGCAGCCTGTGGACCCGTCAGCCAGAGTTGCAGTGCAGAATCCAGTTGCCCTGGGATACACCAAGTGCCCAGGTCTCCAGGTGGTTGTGACTCCTGTCAACTGTGTGGGGATCCAGTTTTCCTAGCACACCTAACCCCTACCGCCGACTGAGGGAGGAGTGTCTTTGTACATCCAGGTAGTGAGATCTAGTGGACCACAGTTGGAATCTCATGGTTCAAAATCCAGAACTTGCAGCTAAGGTCAGAATTTTCCATATATATTTTTTCCCTGTCTTGAGGACATTTCACTTACATATTTTTTCCCTGTCTGAGGACATTTAACATGTACTTTTTTCCCTGTCCTGAGGACATTTAACATATCATGTTTTTTTCCCTGTCTGAGGACATTTAATATACATATTTTTCACTGTCTAATGTCATGAGATATTTGAACACTTATCAATAACAAATAGCAGTCTAAGATCGGATTTTATATATAACAGAATTTTTGGGTCTGTTAGAGACTCTGTGAACCCAAAGTATAGGCCTATATGAAGGGAAATCAACCCTTGTACTGAGTTACAATCATAATACATATTTACCACCATTTGAATACCTATTGTTGACATGTTAAGGTGAATAAATCTGTTAACAGTTATTTTGGCTTATACTTATATCTTGGATTTTTTTCTCAGTAATTCAGCTGTGAAAACTGAGTGGCGCCTGACAAAAGGATAACCCCACTAGTGAATAATAAAAAGAACTAACTCACGACCTGCTCCCAAACAAGCGAGCTGCCGTGCCTATAACAAATCAAAACCTCTTTCTTTTCCAAAACATCAAAAGAGTTGTTATATTGTTCTGGAGAAAATCCAGTATACTCAAGAGTGTCAGCAAGGCTCTTCAAATTTACCTTAAAAGACTCGTCAGTTTTTGTTCTGAAAATGTCTCTAGCAAAGGTTGCTAAATCTTCACTATCCTTAAATTTAGCTGCAATTTGTTCAGAGTATTTATACAAAGTATTTCGATCTTTGTATGATAAATCAAGTAAATCAACCTTTCTCATCGACATGTTTGCGTTTTCGCCTCCCGTCAATGTGTGCGCCTCCACCATATGTCACACCTGTGAATAGTGTTCGGTCTAGGGCGTAGCTTTAGGGGTAGTTTTATGCATTCATGACTTGGAAATAACGAGGCAATTACGTAGAGATGTAAAACAGTTTATTTGAATCAAATGAAGCAAAGTGGAAAACACTAGAATGAATACAAAACCTGAACAACATATGAAATAAATCCTATCTGACACAAGAGTTTCTCACCAGGGTAGAAATGTGTCAAACCACGACCTCATCGTTGGGCTCGGCAAGTACGACTGTCCCTCTGATTGATTTCCCTACTCCTCAGGTTGAATATAATTATTGATGATCAATGCAGTATCAGCAAGCAAGTACAATGCCCGCAGGGAATGAACTCGCCTAGCTGAGACTGCATATCGGAAATGGAAGCGAAATATGAATTTAACAAATAATATCTTTACTGTTGAATAAAATGATTTTAGTAATTGATTTTATATTTGGTTCGTGAAATCAATCAGATTATGGAATTTTTCCTCAAGCTTGACACTTTTCCCCCCCTCGGAAAACTGGCCCTCCAGTTTATGAAACACAACAAGATCATTTGAAAGGACATGTTGACTATCAACAAAACATTACTATCGAAAAATTAATACATACCTACATAAATGAAACATATGAAAAACCCTAATATGATAAAGTCGAAAGAAAAAAAATTGACAGAATTCATTGAATATAACATTACATTGTTTCTTGAGAGACCATATCCTCTGTTCATTACTCCAAGGGCGGATCCGGACCTGTGGCTATGCTACGTCTGGTCTGATTCTGACTTGGTTCTAGATGGTTATGGTTGGCAGTGTAGGCAGGTCAGCCGGGATTGGCATGGTTCATCGTTTGATTCACTCCACATCTCTGGTAGGTAGTTTTATTGGTTGGAACGAAATGTATCACATCTCATTCTTGTCCTCAGCGATCAACCTCTCACTTGGACAACTCGTTGCAGTTTTTCTCAGCTCCGAGGGTATTATCTGGTCTCTTCGGGTTTTCATCAATTCGCGCCGTTAAATAGGTACTCAATTCCCCACAGACGAACCGTGAATTCCTGTCACCCAGAAACCTTGCATAAGTGTTGACTGCATTATGGTTTAGATCCCAGTCACCGTCATCGGGAGGCCTTTCAATTCACGCTTTTCAGGTACTCAGTTCCCCAAATATAGCTCGTGAACTATTCGCCTCTCCCGGATAACTTTGATTGTGCGATTTTCCTCTTCACCTCCTCATGTAGATTTGAAATCTCGATGATTCCAATCGCATCCAGCCAACCCCGCACGCTTCCTTACTGCATCCCAGATAGCCATCACCATTTCGTGACTTGTTTGATCTCTTATAGTGTCCAACGCCTCGAACTCGTTGTGATTGGTCCTCCGTTACATGAAACAAAATTGTGCCAGTAAGTCCTTAATGTACATAACAGTTAGTTCAAGATAATTGTTCATTAAATTATTCGAGAAAAGAAATTGATTAAAAAAAAATTTCTCACGTTACTACCTAACCCAATATTAAGGCGAAGAAATATAAATAAAATCTTGCTTATACTATGGATTTGGCCAGCTTGGTAACCCCTAATTACTTAACTAACTACATACTATCTACAAAAAAATTCTAAATTGTTCTAAAATTGTTTCTACATCTACAAGAACGTTCATTTAGAAGAATTAATATATTGCATATATATTTCGTGTACAATTCACATTCTTCATCACATAATTTCACATTTGAATATTTTTTTTCCCATTATCTCTATATACTTTCGGATTTTGTTTTTTTTTTATTTTCTCGCTATTGAATACTATTCCCCTTTCACTTATACTATATTCATTACTCAATATTTTCCAAATATCCATTTACTCTCACCATTCTTTCAATTCTTGAGTCAGTTTCGACTTGGAACAGAAATAAAACATCCACCGCAGGCGTGTATGCCTCAAACTATATTCTTATGAATTTTCATCAGTGATCAATCAAATGACACGAGTGTATTTTCCGGAAGATTATGGTATTCTCAATTCACACAAACAGGAAATCTTATCCAAGATTTCGTATTTGCTCATATTTCTGTGGAGAAATATCGTTCCACAAAATCTTCAATTAATAAACATTTCGCACCCTTGAATAGAAAATCTTTCAGTATTATTTCAACCATCTTCCAAGATTTTCTATTGACCAACTTCATGTGGAGAAATATCTTTCCACAAATTTGTAAATTACCATCACATTCCTTGAATAGGAAATCTTTCAGTATCTTTCAACCATCTTCCAAGATTTCCTATAAGCCAATCTTACTTGTAGAACCCATGTTCTACCGTCCCTATTCATTTGCTATCCTGAAGAACTATTATCTATATTATCGATAATCTTATAACAATAAAGGTGGGTATTCAGTCCTACTGAACCATCCACCATACCCTTCTTCTTGTAATCATCCGGGGAATACTTCAATTATAACACTTATATTTCCTTGTCTACTTCATGTAGAATACAATCAAAACTTTGACTTTCTGATAGTTCCGGCACTTCGTTCCTAACCTCCATCCTGGAAATAATTGTCTTCATTTGTTAGAACCTTTGAAAAATCTGATAATGTTTCGTCAGGAACTCCATCAGAGCCAGTGATAATAATTCTTCCAAATTCCCTCGGGCACCCTGAAGACGCAGCAAATATTGCTATCATTTTACCACCACTGGTTAAGTATGCAGTTATGGCTCTATAATATGACTTGTTATTTAACACAGTGCTAAGCATGATCAGATATACAATGTTATGAACATATGTTAATGCTTGCATATTAGTTGTGATATCCTGCATTGTTGTGGTTCCAGCAGCCATCTGAGGTAGTCCTTTCATTTCTTCAGGCCAAACTCCTTCAGGGACCTCTGCACCTGATATATAGGAAACTAAATGAGCTGCTAGAGCTGGTCCTAGTAGAGCTGATATTGAATTTATCTCTTTAACTGCAGGGTATGGATTAATCACAGCTACAGTTGCCATGGCATTTACACGAATTGAGTAATTATTTATGTCTTTGGACAGAACTATGTGATCCCAGAGAGCAGTAGAAGCTGTGCAAATTGCTTCCATTTCTGGCAACAGAACACCATTTTTGGTTACTCCAAAAACATCTAAGAAGAAAGCCTTTACTTCTTGTTCCACAAAAGTGGAGTTCATTGCTGCCTCTGTGTATGTTAGGACATCTTTCCTAATATTGTCTAATGACCTAGGAGTCCTGGATGACAATTTAAGGTCCAACATGAAATGGTAGATCCTACAGAACATAGCCAACCGATCCCCTGCAGCACTTCTGGGGACTATCCCAACAAACATATTTGTTAAGATTGCCCTCGGCAACCTTTGGCCTGAAAGCTTTTCAATTATTTCCCCATCAATGTAAGTTTTTCCAATTCCTTGAGACAAAAAGTAGCATACGATGTGAGGAAAACAACTAGCCAATCTAGCTATAGTTGGTTCATTTCTGGCTAATGGAGTCAAGTTTCCTCTCTTTCTACTTGAGGTTTTGTATGCTTGGAAAATGAATGATAGAGGAGCTACCCATTGTTTTTGTATCTTCTCCATGGCTTTTTCAGTTGCTGTTCCTCTCATAACGAAGAACAAGATATGCAAGATTAGGTGCTGATTTATATCTTTTGACTTTATAGTTATTATTATCTGTTCTCTTGTCTCTTCATTGGCATAGATGTACCATGTATCGTCTTTATCAATCTTAGAGCCCCTCTTCCAGAATTCTCTGATTACTTGTTCTGGAGAAAATCCAGTATACTCAAGAGTGTCAGCAAGGCTCTTCAAATTTACCTTAAAAGACTCGTCAGTTTTTGTTCTGAAAATGTCTCTAGCAAAGGTTGCTAAATCTTCACTATCCTTAAATTTAGCTGCAATATGTTCAGAGTATTTATACAAAGTATTTCGATCTTTGTATGATGAATCAAGTAAATCAACCTTTCTCATCGACATGTTTGCGTTTTCGCCTCCCGTCAATGTGTGCGCCTCCACCATATGTCACACCTGTGAATAGTGTTCGGTCTAGGGCGTAGCTTTAGGGGTAGTTTCATGCATTCATGACTTGGAAATAACGAGGCAATGACGTAGAAATGTAAAACAGTTTATTTGAATCAAATGAAGCAAAGTGGAAAACACTAGAATGAATACAAAACCTGAACAACATATGAAATGAATCCTATCTGACACAAGGGTTACTCACCAGGGTAGAAATGTGTCAAACCACGACCTCATCGTTGGGCTCGGCAAGTACGACTGTCCCTCTGATTGATTTCCCTACTCCTCAGGTTGAATATAATTATTGATGATCAATGCAGTATCAGCAAGCAAGTACAATGCCCGCAGGGAATGAATTCGCCTAGCTGAGACTGCATATCGGAAATGGAAGCGAAATATGAATTTAACAAATAATATCTATACTGTTGAATAAAATGATTTAAGTAATTGATTTTATATTTGGTTCGTGAAATCAATCAGATTATGGGATTCTTCCTCAAGCTTGACATTTTTCCCCCCCTCGGAAAACTGGCCCTCCAGTTTATGAAACACAACAAGATCATTTGAAAGGACATGTTGACTATTAACAAAACATTACTATCGAAAAAATAATACATACCTACATAAATGAAACATATGAAAAAACCTAATATGATAAAGTCGAAAGAAAAAAAATGGACAGAATTCATTGAATATAACATTACATTGTTTCTTGAGAGACCATATCCTCTGTTCATTACTCCGAGGGCGGATCCGGACCTGTGGCTATGCTACGTCTGGTCTGATTCTGACTTGGTTCTAGATGGTTATGGTTGGCAGTGTAGGCAGGTCAGCCGGGATTGGCATGTTTCATCGTTTGATTCACTCCACATCTCTGGTAGGTAGTTTTATTGGTTGGAACGAAATGTATCACATCTCATTCTTGTCCTCAGCGATCAACCTCTCACTTGGACAACTCGTTGCAGTTTTTCCCAGCTCCGAGGGTATTATCTGGTCTCTTCGGGTTTTCCTCAATTCGCGCCGTTAAATAGGTACTCAATTCCCCACAGACGAACCGTGAATTCCTGTCACCCAGAAACCTTGCATAAGTGTTGACTGCATTATGGTTTAGATCCCAGTCACCGTCATCGGGAGGCCTTTCAATTCACGCTTTTCAGGTACTCAGTTCCCCAAATATAGCTCGTGAACTATTCGCCTCTCCCGGATAACTTTGATTGTGCGATTTTCCTCTTCACCTCCTCATGTAGATTTGAAATCTCGATGATTCCAATCGCATCCAACCAACCCCGCACGCTTCCTTACTGCATCCCAGATAGCCATCACCATTTCGTGACTTGTTTGATCTCTTATAGTGCCCAACGCCTCGAACTCGTTGTGATTGGTCCTCCGTTACATGAAACAAAATTGTGCCAGTAAGTCCTTATTGTACATAACAGTTAGTTCAAGATAATTGGTCATTAAATTATTCGAGAAAAAAATTGATTAAAAAAAAATTTGTTTCATTTCACGTTACTACCTAACCCAATATTAAGGCGAAGAAATAGAAATAAAATCTTGCTTATACTATGGATTTGGCCAGCTTGGTAACCCCTAATTACTTAACTAACTACATACTATCTACAAAAAAATTCTAAATTGTTCTAAAATTGTTTCTACATCTACAAGAACGTTCATTTAAAAGAATTAATATATTGCATATATATTTTGTGTACAATTCACATTCTTCATTACATAATTTCACATTTGATTATTTTTTTCCCATTATCTCTATATACATTCGGATTTTGTTTTTTTTTATTTTCTCGCTATTGAATACTATTCCCCTTTCACTTATACTATATTCATTACTCAATATTTTCCAAATATCCATTTACTTTCACCATTCTTTCAATTCTTGAGTCAGTTTCGACTTGGAACAGAAATAAAACATCCACCGCAGGCGTGTATGCCTCAAACTATATTCTCATGAATTTTCATCAGTGATCAATCAAATGACACGAGTGTATTTTCCGGAAGATTATGGTATTCTCAATTCACACAAACAGGAAATCTTATCCAAGATTTCGTATTTGCTCATATTTCTGTGGAGAAATATCGTTCCACAAAATCTTCAATTGATAAACATTTCGCACCCTTAAATAGAAAATCTTTCAGTATTATTTCAACCATCTTCCAAGATTTTCTATTGACCAACTTCATGTGGAGAAATATCTTTCCACAAATTTGTAAATTACCATCACATTCCTTGAATAGGAAATCTTTCAGTATCTTTCAACCATCTTCCAAGATTTCCTATAAGCCAATCTTACTTGTAGAACCCATGTTCTACCGTCCCTATTCATTTGCTATCCTAAAGAACTATTATCTATATTATCGATAATCTTATAACAATAAAGGTGGGTATTCAGTCCTACTGAACCATCCTCCATACCCTTCTTCTTGTAATCTTCCGGGGAATACTTCAATTATAACACTTATATTTCCTTGTCTACTTCATGTAGAATACAATTAAAACTTCGACTTTCTGATAGTTCCGGCAATTCGTTCCTAACCTCCATCCTGGAAATAATTGTCTTCATTTGTTAGAACCTTTGAAAAATCTGATAATGTTTCGTCAGGAACTCCATCAGAGCCAGTGATAATAATTCTTCCAAATTCCCTCGGGCTCCCTAAAGACGCAGCAAATATTGCTATCATTTTACCACCACTGGTTAAGTATGCAGTTATGGCTCTATAATATGACTTGTTATTTAACACAGTGCTAAGCATGATCAGATATACAATGTTATGAACATGTGTTAATGCTTGCATATTAGTTGTGATATCCTGCATTGTTGTGGTTCCAGCAGCCATCTGAGGTAGTCCTTTCATTTCTTCAGGCCAAACTCCTTCAGGGACCTCTGCACCTGATATATAGGAAACTAAATGAGCTGCTAGAGCTGGTCCTAGTAGAGCTGATATTGAATTTATCTCTTCAACTGCAGGGTATGGATTAATCACAGCTACAGTTGCCATGGCATTTACACGAATTGAGTAATCATTTATGTCTTTGGACAGAACTATGTGATCCCAGAGAGCAGTAGAAGCTGTGCAAATTGCTTCCATTTCTGACAACAGAACACCATTTTTGGTTACTCCAAAAACATCTAAGAAGAAAGCCTTTACTTCTTGTTCCACAAAAGTGGAGTTCATTGCTGCCTCTGTGTATGTTAGGACATCTTTCCTAATATTGTCTAATGACCTAGGAGTCCTGGATGACAATTTAAGGTCCAACATGAAATGGTAGATCCTACAGAACATAGCCAACCGATCCCCTGCAGCACTTCTGGGGACTATCCCAACAAACATATTTGTTAAGATTGCCCTCGGCAACCTTTGGCCTGAAAGCTTTTCAATTATTTCCCCATCAATGTAAGTTTTTCCAATTCCTTGAGACAAAAAGTAGCATACGATGTGAGGAAAACAACTAGCCAATCTAGCTATAGTTGGTTCATTTCTGGCTAATGGAGTCAAGTTTCCTCTCTTTCTACTTGAGGTTTTGTATGCTTGGAAAATGAATGATAGAGGAGCTACCCATTGTTTTTGTATCTTCTCCATGGCTTTTTCAGTTGCTGTTCCTCTCATAACGAAGAACAAGATATGCAAGATTAGGTGCTGATTTATATCTTTTGACTTTATAGTCATTATTATCTGTTCTCTTGTCTCTTCATTGGCATAGATGTACCATGTATCGTCTTTATCAATCTTAGAGCCCCTCTTCCAGAATTCTCTGATTACTTGTTCTTGAGAAAATCCAGTATACTCAAGAGTGTCAGCAAGGCTCTTCAAATTTACCTTAAAAGACTCGTCAGTTTTTGTTCTGAAAATGTCTCTAGCAAAGGTTGCTAAATCTTCACTATCCTTAAATTTAGCTGCAATTTGTTCAGAGTATTTATACAAAGTATTTCGATCTTTGTATGATAAATCAAGTAAATCATCCTTTCTCATCGACATGTTTGCGTTTTCGCCTCCCGTCAATGTGTGCGCCTCCACCATATGTCACACCTGTGAATAGTGTTCGGTCTAGGGCGTAGCTTTAGGGGTAGTTTTATGCATTCATGACTTGGAAATAACGAGGCAATTACGTAGAAATGTAAAACAGTTTATTTGAATCAAATGAAGCAAAGTGGAAAACACTAGAATGAATACAAAACCTGAACAACATATGAGATAAATCCTATCTGACACAAGGGTTACTCACCAGGGTAGAAATGTGTCAAACCACGACCTCATCGTTGGGCTCGGCAAGTACGACTGTCCCTCTGATTGATTTCCCTACTCCTCAGGTTGAATATAATTATTGATGATCAATGCAGTATCAGCAAGCAAGTACAATGCCCGCAGGGAATGAACTCGCCTAGCTGAGACTGCATATCGGAAATGGAAGCGAAATATGAATTTAACAAATAATATCTATACTGTTGAATAAAATGATTTTAGTAATTGATTTTATATTTGGTTCGTGAAATCAATCAGATTATGGGATTTTTCCTCAAGCTTGACACTTTTCCCCCCCTCGGAAAACTGGCCCTCCAGTTTATGAAACACAACAAGATCATTTGAGAGGACATGTTGACTATTAACAAAACATTACTATCGAAAAAATAATACATACCTACATAAATGAAACATATGAAAAAACCTAATATGATAAAGTCGAAAGAAAAAAAAATGGACAGAATTCATTGAATATAACATTACATTGTTTCTTGAGAGACCATATCCTCTGTTCATTACTCCGAGGGCGGATCCGGACCTGTGGCTATGCTACGTCTGGTCTGATTCTGACTTGGTTCTAGATGGTTATGGTTGGCAGTGTAGGCAGGTCAGCCGGGATTGGCATGGTTCATCGTTTGATTCACTCCACATCTCTGGTAGGTAGTTTTATTGGTTGGAACGGAATGTATCACATCTCATTCTTGTCCTCAGCGATCAACCTCTCACTTGGACAACTTGTTGCAGTTCTTCTCAGCTCCGAGGGTATTATCTGGTCTCTTCGGGTTTTCCTCAATTCGCGCCGTTAAATAGGTACTCAATTCCCCACAGACGAACCGTGAATTCCTGTCACCCAGAAACCTTGCATAAGTGTTGACTGCATTATGGTTTAGATCCCAGTCACCGTCATCGGGAGGCCTTTCAATTCACGCTTTTCAGGTACTCAGTTCCCCAAATATAGCTCGTGAACTATTCGCCTCTCCCGGATAACTTTGATTGTGCGATTTTCCTCTTCACCTCCTCATGTAGATTTGAAATCTCGATGATTCCAATCGCATCCAGCCAACCCCGCACGCTTCCTTACTGCATCCCAGATAGCCATCACCATTTCGTGACTTGTTTGATCTCTTATAGTGTCCAACGCCTCGAACTTGTTGTGATTGGTCCTCCGTTACATGAAACAAAATTGTGCCAGTAAGTCCTTATTGTACATAACAGTTAGTTCAAGATAATTGTTCATTAAATTATTCGAGAAAAAAAATTGATTAAAAAAAAATTTGTTTCAATTCACGTTACTACCTAACCCAATATTAAGGCGAAGAAATAGAAATAAAATCTTGCTTATACTATGGATTTGGCCAGCTTGGTAACCCCTAATTACTTAACTAACTACATACTATCTACAAAAAAATTCTAAATTGTTCTAAAATTGTTTCTACATCTACAAGAACGTTCATTTAAAAGAATTAATATATTGCATATATATTTTGTGTACGATTCACATTCTTCATTACATAATTTCACATTTGATTATTTTTTTCCCATTATCTCTATATACATTCGGATTTTGTTTTTTTTTATTTTCTCGCTATTGAATACTATTCCCCTTTCACTTATACTATATTCATTACTCAATATTTTCCAAACATCCATTTACTCTCACCATTCTTTCAATTCTTGAGTCAGTTTCGACTTGGAACAGAAATAAAACATCCACCGCAGGCGTGTATGCCTCAAACTATATTCTTATGAATTTTCATCAGTGATCAATCAAATGACACGAGTGTATTTTCCGGAAGATTATGGTATTCTCAATTCACACAAACAGGAAATCTTATCCAAGATTTCGTATTTGCTCATATTTCTGTGGAGAAATATCGTTCCACAAAATCTTCAATTAATAAACATTTCGCACCCTTAAATAGAAAATCTTTCAGTATTATTTCAACCATCTTCCAAGATTTTCTATTGACCAACTTCATGTGGAGAAATACCTTTCCACAAATTTGTAAATTACCATCACATTCCTTGAATAGTAAATCTTTCAGTATCTTTCAACCATCTTCCAAGATTTCCTTTAAGCCAATCTTACTTGTAGAACCCATGTTCTACCGTCCATATTCATTTGCTAGCCTAAAGAACTATTATCTATATTATCGATAATCTTATAACAATAAAGGTGGGTATTCAGTCCTACTGAACCATCCTCCATACCCTTCTTCTTGTAATCTTCCGGGGACTACTTCAATTATAACACTTATATTTCCTTGTCTACTTCATGTAGAATACAATTAAAACTTTGACTTTCTGATAGTTCCGGCAATTCGTTCCTAACCTCCATCCTGGAAATAATTGTCTTCATTTGTTAGAACCTTTGAAAAATCTGATAATGTTTCGTCAGGAACTCCATCAGAGCCAGTGATAATAATTCTTCCAAATTCCCTCGGGCTCCCTAAAGACGCAGCAAATATTGCTATCATTTTACCACCACTGGTTAAGTATGCAGTTATGGCTCTATAATATGACTTGTTATTTAACACAGTGCTAAGCATGATCAGATATACAATGTTATGAACATATGTTAATGCTTGCATATTAGTTGTGATATCCTGCATTGTTGTGGTTCCAGCAGCCATCTGAGGTAGTCCTTTCATTTCTTCAGGCCAAACTCCTTCAGGGACCTCTGCACCTGATATATAGGAAACTAAATGAGCTGCTAGAGCTGGTCCTAGTAGAGCTGATATTGAATTTATCTCTTTAACTGCAGGGTATGGATTAA
Organism: Phaedon cochleariae; assembly: GCA_918026855.4. Taxonomy (NCBI): domain Eukaryota; kingdom Metazoa; phylum Arthropoda; class Insecta; order Coleoptera; family Chrysomelidae; genus Phaedon; species Phaedon cochleariae. The sequence goes on from OU896711.1 coordinate 37,272,172, forward strand.
TCACAGCTACAGTTGCCATGGCATTTACACGAATTGAGTAATCATTTATGTCTTTGGACAGAACTATGTGATCCCAGAGAGCAGTAGAAGCTGTGCAAATTGCTTCCATTTCTGGCAACAGAACACCATTTTTGGTTACTCCAAAAACATCTAAGAAGAAAGCCTTTACTTCTTGTTCCACAAAAGTGGAGTTCATTGCTGCCTCTGTGTATGTTAGGACATCTTTCCTAATATTGTCTAATGACCTAGGAGTCCTGGATGACAATTTAAGGTCCAACATGAAATGGTAGATCCTACAGAACATAGCCAACCGATCCCCTGCAGCACTTCTGGGGACTATCCCAACAAACATATTTGTTAAGATTGCCCTCGGCAACCTTTGGCCTGAAAGCTTTTCAATTATTTCCCCATCAATGTAAGTTTTTCCAATTCCTTGAGACAAAAAGTAGCATACGATGTGAGGAAAACAACTAGCCAATCTAGCTATAGTTGGTTCATTTCTGGCTAAGGAGTCAAGTTTCCTCTCTTTCTACTTGAGGTTTTGTATGCTTGGAAAATGAATGATAGAGGAGCTACCCATTGTTTTTGTATCTTCTCCATGGCTTTTTCAGTTGCTGTTCCTCTCAGAACGAAGAACAAGATATGCAAGATTAGGTGCTGATTTATATCTTTTGACTTTATAGTCATTATTATCTGTTCTCTTGTCTCTTCATTGGCATAGATGTACCATGTATCGTCTTTATCAATCTAAGAGCTCCTCTTCCAGAATTCTCTGATTACTTGTTGTGGAGAAAATCCAGTATACTCAAGAGTGTCAGCAAGGCTCTTCAAATTCACCTTAAAAGACTCGTCAGTTTTTGTTCTAAAAATGTCTCTAGCAAAGGTTGCTAAATCTTCACTATCCTTAAATTTAGCTGCAATTTGTTCAGAGTATTTATACAAAGTATTTCGATCTCTGTATGATAAATCAAGTAAATCAACCTTTCTCATCGACATGTTTGCGTTTTCGCCTCCCGTCAATGTGTGCGCCTCCACCATATGTCACACCTGTGAATAGTGTTCGGTCTAGGGCGTAGCTTTAGGGGTAGTTTTATGCATTCATGACTTGAAAATAACGAGGCAATTACGTAGAAATGTAAAACAGTTTATTTGAATCAAATGAAGCAAAGTGGAAAACACTAGAATGAATACAAAACCTGAACAACATATGAAATAAATCCTATCTGACACAAGGGTTACTCACTAGGGTAGAAATGTGTCAAACCACGACCTCATCGTTGGGCTCGGCAAGTACGACTGTCCCTCTGATTGATTTCCCTACTCCTCAGGTTGAATATAATTATTGATGATCAATGCAGTATCAGCAAGCAAGTACAATGCCCGCAGGGAATGAACTCGCCTAGCTGAGACTGCATATCGGAAATGGAAGCGAAATATGAATTTAACAAATAATATCTATACTGTTGAATAAAATGATTTTAGTAATTGATTTTATATTTGGTTCGTGAAATCAATCAGATTATGGGATTTTTCCTCAAGCTTGACACTTTTCCCTCCCTCGGAAAAACTGGCCCTCCAGTTTATGAAACACAACAAGATCATTTGAAAGGACATGTTGACTATTAACAAAACATTACTATCGAAAAAATAATACATACCTACATAAATGAAACATATGAAAAAACCTAATATGATAAAGTCGAAAGAAAAAAAAATGGACAGAATTCATTGAATATAACATTACATTGTTTCTTGAGAGACCATATCCTCTGTTCATTACTCCGAGGGCGGATCCGGACCTGTGGCTATGCTACGTCTGGTCTGATTCTGACTTGGTTCTAGATGGTTATGGTTGGCAGAGTAGGCAGGTCAGCCGGGATTGGCATGGTTCATCGTTTGATTCACTCCACATCTCTGGTAGGTAGTTTTATTGGTTGGAACGAAATGTATCACATCTCATTCTTGTCCTCAGCGATCAACCTCTCACTTGGACAACTCGTTGCAGTTTTTCTCAGCTCCGAGGGTATTATCTGGTCTCTTCGGGTTTTCCTCAATTCGCGCCGTTAAATAGGTACTCAATTCCCCACAGACGAACCGTGAATTCCTGTCACCCAGAAACCTTGCATAAGTGTTGACTGCATTATGGTTTAGATCCCAGTCACAGTCATCGGGAGGCCTTTCAATTCACGCTTTTCAGGTACTCAGTTCCCCAAATATAGCTCGTGAACTATTCGCCTCCCCCGGATAACTTTGATTGTGCGATTTTCCTCTTCACCTCCTCATGTAGATTTGAAATCTCGATGATTCCAATCGCATCCAGCCAACCCCGCACGCTTCCTTACTGCATCCCAGATAGCCATCACCATTTCGTGACTTGTTTGATCTCTTATAGTGTCCAACGCCTCGAACTCGTTGTGATTGGTCCTCCGTTACATGAAACAAAATTGTGCCAGTAAGTCCTTATTGTACATAACAGTTAGTTCAAGATAATTGTTCATTGAATTATTCGAGAAAAAGAATTGATTGAAAAAAAAATTGTTTCATTTCACGTTACTACCTAACCCAATATTAAGGCGAAGAAATAGAAATAAAATCTTGCTTATACTATGGATTTGGCCAGCTTGGTAACCCCTAATTACTCAACTAACTACATACTATCTACAAAAAAATTCTAAATTGTTCTAAAATTGTTTCTACATCTACAAGAACGTTCATTTAAAAGAATTAATATATTGCATATATATTTTGTGTACAATTCACATTCTTCATTACATAATTTCACATTTGATTATTTTTTTCCCATTATCTCTATATACATTCGGATTTTGTTTTTTTTTTATTTTCTCGCTATTGAATACTATTCCCCTTTCACTTATACTATATTCATTACTCAATATTTTCCAAATATCCATTTACTCTCACCATTCTTTCAATTCTTGAGTCAGTTTCGACTTGGAACAGAAATAAAACATCCACCGCAGGCGTGTATGCCTCAAACTATATTCTTATGAATTTTCATCAGTGATCAATCAAATGACACGAGTGTATTTTCCGGAAGATTATGGTATTCTCAATTCACACAAACAGGAAATCTTATCCAAGATTTCGTATTTGCTCATATTTCTGTGGAGAAATATCGTTCCACAAAATCTTCAATTAATAAACATTTCGCACCCTTAAATAGAAAATCTTTCAGTATTATTTCAACCATCTTCCAAGATTTTCTATTGACCAACTTCATGTGGAGAAATATCTTTCCACAAATTTGTAAATTACCATCACATTCCTTGAATAGGAAATCTTTCAGTATCTTTCAACCATCTTCCAAGATTTCCTATAAGCCAATCTTACTTGTAGAACCCATGTTCTACCGTCCCTATTCATTTGCTATCCTAAAGAACTATTATCTATATTATCGATAATCTTATAACAATAAAGGTGGGTATTCAGTCCTACTGAACCATCCTCCATACCCTTCTTCTTGTAATCTTCCGGGGAATACTTCAATTATAACACTTATATTTCCTTGTCTACTTCATGTAGAATACAATTAAAACTTTGACTTTCTGATAGTTCCGGCAATTCGTTCCCAACCTCCATCCTGGAAATAATTGTCTTCATTTGTTAGAACCTTTGAAAAATCTGATAATGTTTCGTCAGGAACTCCATCAGAGCCATTGATAATAATTCTTCCAAATTCCCTCGGGCTCCCTAAAGACGCAGCAAATATTGCTATCATTTTACCACCACTGGTTAAGTATGCAGTTATGGCTCTATAATATGACTTGTTATTTAACACAGTGCTAAGCATGATCAGATATACAATGTTATGAACATATGTTAATGCTTGCATATTAGTTGTGATATCCTGCATTGTTGTGGTTCCAGCAGCCATCTGAGGTAGTCCTTTCATTTCTTCAGGCCAAACTCCTTCAGGGACCTCTGCACCTGATATATAGGAAACTAAATGAGCTGCTAGAGCTGGTCCTAGTAGAGCTGATATTGAATTTATCTCTTTAACTGCAGGGTATGGATTAATCACAGCTACAGTTGCCATGGCATTTACACGAATTGAGTAATCATGTATGTCTTTGGACAGAACTATGTGATCCCAGAGAGCAGTAGAAGCTGTGCAAATTGCTTCCATTTCTGGCAACAGAACACCATTTTTGGTTACTCCAAAAACATCTAAGAAGAAAGCCTTTACTTCTTGTTCCACAAAAGTGGAGTTCATTGCTGCCTCTGTGTATGTTAGGACATCTTTCCTAATATTGTCTAATGACCTAGGAGTCCTGGATGACAATTTAAGGTCCAACATGAAATGGTAGATCCTACAGAACATAGCCAACCGATCCCCTGCAGCACTTCTGGGGACTATCCCAACAAACATATTTGTTAAGATTGCCCTCGGCAACCTTTGGCCTGAAAGCTTTTCAATTCTTTCCCCATCAATGTAAGTTTTTCCAATTCCTTGAGACAAAAAGTAGCATACGATGTGAGGAAAACAACTAGCCAATCTAGCTATAGTTGGTTCATTTCTGGCTAAGGAGTCAAGTTTCCTCTCTTTCTACTTGAGGTTTTGTATGCTTGGAAAATGAATGATAGAGGAGCTACCCATTGTTTTTGTATCTTCTCCATGGCTTTTTCAGTTGCTGTTCCTCTCATAACGAAGAACAAGATATGCAAGATTAGGTACTGATTTATATCTTTTGACTTTATAGTCATTATTATCTGTTCTCTTGTCTCTTCATTGGCATAGATGTACCATGTATCGTCTTTATCAATCTCAGAGCTCCTCTCCCAGAATTCTCTGATTACTTGTTCTGGAGAAAATCCAGTATACTCAAGAGTGTCAGCAAGGCTCTTCAAATTTACCTTAAAAGACTCGTCAGTTTTTGTTCTGAAAATGTATCTAGCAAAGGTTGCTAAATCTTCACTATCCTTAAATTTAGCTGCAATTTGTTCAGAGTATTTATACAAAGTATTTCGATCTTTGTATGATAAATCAAGTAAATCAACCTTTCTCATCGACATGTTTGCGTTTTCGCCTCCCGTCAATGTGTGCGCCTCCACCATATGTCACACCTGTGAATAGTGTTCGGTCTAGGGCGTAGCTTTAGGGGTAGTTTTATGCATTCATGACTTGGAAATAACGAGGCAATTACGTAGAAATGTAAAACAGTTTATTTGAATCAAATGAAGCAAAGTGGAAAACACTAGAATGAATACAAAACCTGAACAACATATGAAATAAATCCTATCTGACACAAGGGTTACTCACCAGGGTAGAAATGTGTCAAACCACGACCTCATCGTTGGGCTCGGCAAGTACGACTGTCCCTCTGATTGATTTTCCTACTCCTCAGGTTGAATATAATTATTGATGATCAATGCAGTATCAGCAAGCAAGTACAATGCCCGCAGGGAATTAACTCGCCTAGCTGAGACTGCATATCGGAAATGGAAGCGAAATATGAATTTAACAAATAATATCTATACTGTTGAATAAAATGATTTTAGTAATTGATTTTATATTTGGTTCGTGAAATCAATCAGATTATGGGATTTTTCCTCAAGCTTGACACTTTTCCCCCCCTCGGAAAACTGGCCCTCCAGTTTATGAAACACAACAAGATCATTTGAAAGGACATGTTGACTATCAACAAAACATTACTATCGAAAAAATAATACATACCTACATAAATGAAACATATGAAAAAACCCAATATGATAAAGTCGAAAGAAAAAAATGGACAGAATTCATTGAATATAACATTACATTGTTTCTTGAGAGACCATATCCTCTGTTCATTACTCCGAGGGCGGATCCGGACCTGTGGCTATGCTACGTCTGGTCTGATTCTGACTTGGTTCTAGATGGTTATGGTTGGCAGTGTAGGCAGGTCAGCCGGGATTGGCATGGTTCATCGTTTGATTCACTCCACATCTCTGGTAGGTAGTTTTATTGGTTGGAACGAAATGTATCACATCTCATTCTTGTCCTCAGCGATCAACCTCTCACTTGGACAACTCGTTGCAGTTTTTCTCAGCTCCGAGGGTATTATCTGGTCTCTTCGGGTTTTCCTCAATTCGCGCCGTTAAATAGGTACTCAATTCCCCACAGACGAACCGTGAATTCCTGTCACCCAGAAACCTTGCATAAGTGTTGACTGCATTATGGTTTAGATCCCAGTCACCGTCATCGGGAGGCCTTTCAATTCACGCTTTTCAGGTACTCAGTTCCCCAAATATAGCTCGTGAACTATTCGCCTCTCCCGGATAACTTTGATTGTGCGATTTTCCTCTTCACCTCCTCATGTAGATTTGGAATCTCGATGATTCCAATCGCATCCAGCCAACCCCGCACGCTTCCTTACTGCATCCCAGATAGCCATCACCATTTCGTGACTTGTTTGATCTCTTATAGTGTCCAACGCCTCGAACTCGTTGTGATTGGTCCTCCGTTACATGAAACAAAATTGTGCCAGTAAGTCCTTATTGTACATAACAGTTAGTTCAAGATAATTGTTCATTAAATTATTCGAGAAAAAAAATTGATTGAAAAAAAATTTGTTTCATTTCACGTTACTACCTAACCCAATATTAAGGCGAAGAAATAGAAATAAAATCTTGCTTATACTATGGATTTGGCCAGCTTGGTAACCCCTAATTACTTAACTAACTACATACTATCTACAAAAAAATTCTAAATTGTTCTAAAATTGTTTCTACATCTACAAGAACGTTCATTTAAAAGAATTAATATTGAACTTTCTTTAGCTCAAAAAAAATTGGAGAGATGAATGGATTGTATCTTAATCAGATTTTCAATGGGAATTATTTGTAATCTCAAAAATCCGAACTGAACGACTGCGATATTTATAGTCACTAGACGACTTACCAGACTCCCCATATAATGTTCGGAAAGGTGATCTTGATGGTGTCACCCAGATTCTGGCTGGCTGTTCTCAGGGCCCTTGGGTGCCAGCCGGTGTTGAATGCAACTCGGGAGCAGTTGCAGAGTCCCAAAGGCGCACTTTGTAGAAAAATACACGAACGAGGAGCGTTCACAATTATATACGTACGCGTATTTTAAACCGAATTCAACTTACAGTATAAGAAAAGATCCTGAATTTCAGGGCGAATGTAGCGAGCGAAATTAATAATGAGAAAACAGGTAGGTATCTGAATGCCGGTAGAACTCTCACCTCGTACCCGGTTCAGGAAGTCAAATGTTCTTCGGTAGTGGCGCATGCGCCTGGTCGCCTAGTGACATTTAAGCAATTTTAAATTGAAATAGATACATTTGATATGGATAAACATTATTGACTATATGTTTTGCATATTAGGGACGAAGAATACACAACATTCTCCCCCGACAAAATGCACAACAAGCAGGTGCATTTTAAGTGAAATTAATGTATCAATTATATTAACTCAAATTGAAGAATAAATGAGAAACAAAAAAAGAATTATGATAATACGAACAAACATATAAAAAATTATTTCCTTGTCAACGGAAAACATTATCTATAGATAGACAATTAGGTGTGTTAGCAGAGAGAAAATCTATGATATCGGCAAGGGGCATAACTTGACAAGTGGACGTCGCAGAGTCCCATTAGCCGTCTTCACCGAAGCGACGCGGGTTACTCCGTCTGCACCAGGATGTAAAGAAATTATACGCCCTAATGGCCAATTCATTGGAGGAGAATTATCATTTTTGATAGCTACTAATGTTCCGGTAGAAACGGGAGTTTCGGGTTTCAACCATTTATTTCTTTGTTGAAGCGTGTGCAAATACTCCACATGCCATCGTCTCCAGAAATCCTGGTGCAAACGTTGCAGTAGTTGCCATCGGGTCAGACGACCAATGGGAGTCTCCGTGAAATCATATTCAGGAAGCGCACTGAGTACCTCAAGCGTTAAAAAATGACCTGGGGTCAGTGCCGAAATATCATTTGGGTCTGCACTCGTTTGAGTCAATGGCCTGGAGTTCAAAATAGCTTCCACCTGCACCAAAAATGTGTAAAACTCTTCATAATTTAGTATTTGACTTCCAATGATGCGGTTAATATGGGACTTTACGGATTTAATTCCGGCCTCCCAGAGGCCTCCCATATGCGGACTGTTTCCTGGAAGTACGTGAAAATTAATAGTTTCACTAGCGGCTACAGATTGCATTATTTCGGACAATTGTCTGTATGATCCCATAAAATTAGTACCTCGATCTGAATATAAATCGGAAATTCGCCCACGACGAGACACGAAACGACGAAGGGCGGCTAGAAAGGCTTCGCTTGTTAGGTCGGAGGCTAGCTCCAGGTGAATAGCCTTAGTGGCCATGCAAATGAATAAGCATATGTATGCTTTCTGTGTTTTCGATCCACGATAACGGCTCATAGTAATGGAAAATGGACCGCCATAATCAATTCCGACATGCGAGAAGGGCTTCACCTGTGAGATTCGAGGACTAGGAAGATTTCCCATCGGGGGTTGTAGTGGTATAGGAGATATTTTCCAACACTTGATACATTTTGATAAAACTGAGCGTATAGCGCGACGTGAGGATAAAATCCAATACCGTTGACTCAAAAGGAATTGAACTGTACGCAATCCAGCATGTAAATATTTGATGTGAAAAAAGTTAATTAACAAAATGGTCAGTCTACTTTGGCGGGGAAGTAAAATAGGGTGCCTTTTATCATACGCTAGACTAGAGTAGGTAAGACGTCCTCCAACACGTAAAACACCCTGTGAATCAATGAAAGCGTTAAGTTTTTTAAGAGGCTTTGAACACGAATTAGAAGTCAATTCTTCTGTGAAAGAAATGAGTTGTGTGCGTTTAATAAGAACATGCAATGCGGACTCGAGTTCCAAGGCGCTCATTGCTCCCGAACGTTTATCAGATCTACAGTTATTGATAAAGCGTAAAATGTAAGCTAATATGCGTTGAATTTTAGTGATAGATGAGAAATTATTCAAAAGTTCATCTAATAACGTGGTTTCAATTATAGTAGCGAAAACTTTGTGTCGTTCCTCTTCATGCGTATCCCAATCCTGAGGGGGGAACGAAAATTCCGAAACGTCTTCTGAAGTGACTAAAAAATGCGGCCCTTCAAACCAAAGTTTATTTTCAATTATCTCGGAGGGAAACATGCCTCGCGAGGCTGCGTCGGCGGGATTATATTGAGACTTTACATATAACCATGAATTTATTGGAATTCTTTCCTGGATATACGAGACTCGGTTGGCTACGAATGTGGACCATCGGGACGCATCTGCCTTGAGCCAGGCCAAAACTATTTTTGAATCAGAGTAAGCATAAATCCGGTCAAATATCAACTTCCCCTCGTATGCACGAGTCACCCATTTCATAAGTTTTGAGAGCAAGACAGCAGCGCACAATTCCAGTCGAGGAATAGTTACTCGTTTGGTGGGGGCAACCTTTGACTTCCCGCAAACAGAATAAGTAGAAAATAAGCCTGAATGGCACAAGCGAAAATATATTACGGCCCCATAGCCCTTCTCGGATGCATCCGCAAACCCGTGAATTTCTAAAAGATCATAATTATCCGAAATAACTCGTCGCGGAATGCGAATATCAGATAGTGCATGTAAATCTGATTTATATTTTGACCATGCTCTCAGTA